>ML358048.1:0-10906 GCA_005239505.1 Nicotiana paniculata | reverse complement strand
TGGTGGAGCATTCCTGAGCAAATCGTGGAGACAGAGCCAAATCTTACTTGATAAAATGGCACATAATTCAGGATGGACAACAAGGAATGCACCAATTATTCCTGTATTTCACTCAGTGCCATTCGATCCATCTAACACCATTGCAAAGAACGTAGCCACCTTGATAACACAAATGAGTATACTTACAAAAAGGGTGGAATAATCGGGACAGAAACAGCAGGTGCACATCTTGCATTAGTCAACTACTTGGTAATCACTGTAATACAAAAAGTCATAACCCTCCTTACCCAGAAAATATGAATTATGTGTCAAATTATGGAAGCCAGAGACAAGGGGGGCAGAATTGGGGTCCGCAAGCTCAACCATATAGGCCACCTCACCGACAGCAGAACAGTGAAAATATGGGTGTCAGGGGACCGCAAGGTAATACAGCATCGTTTCAAAGGCCACAGGGTTATAATCATCAGAATCAGCAACAATCTTACTACCCTCCTCAGCAACAACAAGGGGGGAGGCAAGAAGATGGGTTTGCCAGGTTAGAAGCTATGATGCAACAGGTAATTGGGTTAAATGCAAAAATCAGTGAGAGAGTAGATGTTCATGATACAGCTATTAAAAATATTGAAGTACAGTTGGGACAGATATCTATGGTAGTGAACAATCGACCTCCTGGGACATTACCTGCAGATACACAGATAAATCTTATTGACCAGGTTCCAAGGCAGCTGATGCCAGTGACTCTTCGCAGTGGCAGAGAATTAAATGTGGATCTGGAAAGGGCTCATGAAAGCAGGCAGACTGACACATTGGTACCCATGCAGGTTGAATTTGATGATTCAGTAACATTGACCAAGGCAACAGTGCAACCTAGTAAAGAAGAACCCAGTGCACAGAGTGAGACTGAAAAAGAAGTAGTGGAGATGACTCAGAAGCCGGTAATTGAGGTGGTGGTTGAGAAAGACAAATCCAAAATTACTGGACAAAAGAGACCACCAGCTCCATTCCCTCAGAGGCTGGCTAAATACCAAAAGGATGAACAGTACAAGAAAATCTTGGACATGCTCAAGCAGATATAGGTAAATATTCCATTGATTGATGCATTGAAATAAATGCATGGGTATGCTAAAATGATGAAAGAATTGATGTCTAGAAAAGTTGATTTCCAAGATCTAGCTATTGTCACACTCACTCAGACTTGTAGTGCGGTGGTGACACATCCTATTGCTGAGAAGTTGTCTGACCCAGGGAGTTCTACAATTCCTTGTACCATTGGCAATTTCTCTTTCACCAAAGCTCTATGTGACTTGGTGGCCAGCATTAATCCGATGCCGCTGGCCATATATAAAAGACTGGGAATTGGTAGAGCCAGGCCCACATCCATGCTGTTGCAACTTGCTGATAGGACGGTGAAGAGACCGTCGGGTATTCTGGATGATGTCTTGGTGCAAGTGGGAAAGTTTGTATTTCCTGCTGATTTTGTGATCTTAGACTGCAAGGTAGATGAGGAAATTCCCATAATCTTGGGAAGGCCATTTTTGGCCACAGGCAGAGCTCTCATTGATTGCGAGACTGGTGAACTTAAGATGAGGCTTAACAATGAAGAAATGACTTTCAACGTTCAGAAGTCTATGAGGAAACCCAGTGAGTTCGCCAACTGCTCTCTGATTGATGCTGTGAATGTGATCCCAGAAAAAGATGATGCTTGTCTGATTGTTGGGAACCCTTTCGATGAATGTTTCACGAATCTGGATGATATGAACGGTGAAGAACTAGCATATTGGGTGTTAGCACTTGAGGAAAAAGAGGCATGGAAACAGGCTCTCAAATTTAATTCATTACAATTAGAGAAAAGTGACAACCTGTCGGCCGAGCTATCTAGTGAAACACCACCCATTTTAGAACTGAAATCGGAGGATGCTGATGTGGTAGAAAAGATACTGAATTTAACCAAAGACATTGATGCTCCATATTTTGTTGAATCTAGTGTCGTTATTGTTGAGGATGCTGGTACACACTCCCACCATATGTTCAAATTGTGTTTGGATGATAATATGCAAATAGAGTTATCCGAACCACCTGATGAGTTGAGAGATAAAGAACAAGATGCCTACATTATTGAGTTCTTCTTGCCTGAAAGTAAGGAGTACACATTTTGTCGCAAGGCCAAGAAACGCAGATTATTACAGAGTTTATTTGGGCCAGGCAGATTTGTTCCACCACCCCATGAGCATGATCATAGAGCAGAATCAAAAATGGGGGTTCAATTCAAAAGTTCAAAGTGGAGGCATAAAGTGATTAAAGCATGTGCTCAAAGGAGCAGAAAAGCGAGTGGATGTCGACACTAGTGGACCAAGGAGTTTCTTACACCTTACTTTTATTTCTTGTTTTGTCTATATGTGATGCACTGAGAACATTGCATGATTTAAGTGTGGGGTGCTGTACATATGTACATATTTGTTGTGGTATGCATTCTTATTAGTAGTTTTAGTTTTTCATGTTTTTCATGTTGGTATTATTTTTTTTCTTTTTAGAAATATGTGGACTTTCTTGACGATGGATCTCCTAGACAGTTTTCTTGAAGGAAGTAAGTCTAAAGAAAATAACAAAAAGATTTTTTTTGTTTTAGGTAGTGTAGTAATTCCCCCTTGGTTTTTCTTTGAACCACGGTTCTTTTCCAAGGGTTTTCAGTTGAACCGGGTGTAGGTAGTTTTTTTTTAATTTTTTGGAGTAGGTGTCACGTGGTTAAGGGCTTAATAGGAGCAATATCTCGAAACGCGTTAATGCCTTGAAGATAGTCAATACTTTGGTTGTGACGCTTAGGCTCAGTTTTTGACTCTAGAATAAATACCTTAAATCATGAATTCTTAAGATTTGCTTAACTGCTTTGACTGGAGTGTCATCATAAATTCGATCCTGACGGAGTTATGTGCCATGTGTGTGTGAGATTTGAATGTTATTTTGTGCATTGCATCTGATGTCTAGAACTTGCCCCGTGTGTGTGCAAAGCGANAAAATCCTGTTTCTTTGGCAACCACATTACAAGCCATATTCCCTTTTGTTTGAATCGATCTTATATTTGAACCTTGTCACCTCTCGTAGGCACTGGAAATGTATGAAATATGAAACAGTAAAGTGTGGGGTGGTAGGTTGGTTTGTGAAGGGAATAATTGAAATAAGGAGAAAGGTGCACGTTTGAAAAGAATAAGAGTCACCTGAAAAAGAAGAAAAAGAAGAAAAAGAAAAAGAAATAAATGAACAATTGTGTTGGGTTGAAAGAAAAATATATGGGGTGACTCTTCAGATAATTGTGCTTAAAGAAGTATGGGGTAATAACATCGTTGTGAAGGTGGAATTTTGCTATAGTGAGTTTGAGGTTGAACGTTAAAGTTGATGTATTAAAGTGCTTAGGGAGGTGTAGTAACTTTTATATCGAAATGTATCCTACCCATCCCGAAGCCTGCATTACAACCAAATTAAAGTCCTAATTGATCCTAGACTGAATGAGCTCGATTAGTAGAGTATTACACTACGGGCAAGCCTATGGTACGTCTTGTGTGGCATATGAATATTTTAATGCTGAGAGTGAGTGAATTCTTTCAATCTTGAGTTCCTAAGGGTTCTTAAATTTTATTGTGTGAGGAACTAGCTCTTTGATTTNTTAATGATAAAAATACACTTGTTATGTGCTTAATGGAGTTTATTTCATGTGTAGGTGAATTGGAGATGGAAATGGAGCTAAAGGGATGCAAATACGTCGAAAATACGCAAAAGGAGACACCCGGGATAGCCGGGCGTTTGCCCCCTAAAGCCGGGCACCCCTGGCGTTAGGGGGGCGTTTGCCCCATAAGGCCAGGCACCCCCTGGCGTTAGGGGGGCGTTAGGGCCCAAACGCCAGGCCTGCCCTGANGGGCGTTTGGCCCCAAACGCCCGGTGTCCCAATTTCGGCCAGATTCGAGTTTTGACGAGTTTAAGTGTTTCCCGGTTGAAATAGAAGTCTCCTACATGGTTAGGGTTGGCCAAAAACATATAAATAGACCCCAAACAACACAACTTAAAGGCACGGAGGAGATACGGAAGGATTCAACAAGAAAACACCATAGAAGTGACAAACATCGATTTCTACATCTAGTATTCATTACTTTGTATTTCAATTATGCAATTTCTTGATTCTCAATAGCATGAGTAGCTAATTTCTTTAGTCTATGGTTTTGGTAGAACCCGTTGGGGATGAATTCATTGTGATATTAATATATTTTGGTTGATTAANTAGTAAATTATCATAATTACTTGAGAGAGATTTATGATAGTTAGAGCGTTCATGATTGACAGAGATAGCCAATTAAACTATAAGAAATATCCAAGGAAGAATTCACCAACGGGGGAAACCATAACCATAGACCCTTTATTATCAGTGTTACATTAAATTGTTAATTAATTGCTAGTTTATTCTTATTGATTGTAGAATTATTTAAACATCACCAAATTGATATTCAAAGTCTTGAGAAACTTGATTAAACAACAGTTTAGTATTTTATAAACTCAATTGATACGCAATTCCCTGTGGGATCAACTCTGGGCATAATACCCCAGGATTATATTTACAACGCCCGCTTAGTCCTCTACAAGACATAGTTGAGCGTGATCAGTACTGACGTCCTCTTTATTTGTGGATGCTGCATGTCGTGCTGCAGGTCCTGATAAACAGGTAGACGCAGCTCCCCCACCACAGTAGGCTTCCCAGTTCAGTGGTTATTGGCAAGATCCCTTCTCCGGACTTGCCGTGGTCTTGGTACGCATTTTTGTTATAGATATTGTGGGTATGTCGGGGCCCTGTTCCGGCAATATTGCATCACTTATGCTCCTTTAGAGGCTCATAGACATGTGTCGACTCATGTATAGTTTTGTATGCCTTGTTACTAATTTTTGTTGTATAGTCTTTCATGGCAGCGTTGTAGCTCGTACCTTATATGTAGTTTCTTAGCAGTCTTGTCATCCCATGTGATGTATGTTCATGCCATTATCTTTCATTTTTGACTGTTCATGATCCATATCTACCATTTATATTGATCACATCGCCCCTTAAAGGTAATAAAGAAGGTTAGATAAAATGTAGGTTAGTGCTCGGCAAGTATGGCCCGGGTGCTAGTCATGATCCTCCAGTTTGGGTCGTGACGGGTGTGGACTATTTTGGTGATGTATTGTAATGAATATAAGATTTTATTTATATATATATATATATATGTGTGTGTGTGTGTCTGTTGACATTTTGGACATGTTGGTCTTTTTTGTGGATTTAAGGAAAATTAAAAGAATAAAGGGAGGTGCTGTCCAAAATTTCGTAGATGAGTTAGTTGCTTATTTGTGTTAAGTTCTAGCTTCCGTAAGCTTAACAATTGTCCCTTATTGTTTGTTCTAGATTGAACTACTAACGGGCTGAACCGACGTCGTGTGGTTAGATAAACGACAAAGGTATGTTAAGGGTATCCCTTCATTCCTTTTGACATGATCCCTATGATACAAATGAAACGAGCAAATGAGCAACTTTCATAAATGAATCTGTTCATAGAAGTATTAGGGGTTCCTATGTTCTTGATTCTTCATATGTCCTTTTACTATATCGTCTGTTCATGGGTCTCAGATAATACATAAGTTGATGAAGTTTATTTCATGATATTAATCGAATGCATATTGATCCTATGACATTCCGAGAGATCTTATCGACTTATTTCCTTATGCATTGCATTCATTTATGCATTTACATTGAGCCATGACCAGATAGCATTCTCTATGCGTATATTATACGTATATGGGGTATGGGTAAAGGTTATGGCGTTATATATGCACCACCACCTGATCAACTGGTATACCTTGATGATTCGCCCACAGAGGCTGAGATGATATGATGGGATGCCCTCAGAGGCTTCATGATGTACATACTTCTAATCCAGCACCCCAGAATTCTCCGACAGCGGAGGACACTTTGAAGAAGATATTGGAGAACCAGAAGACCATCATGGACACTTTGGTGGCACATGGGGGAGCAAGTGAGGAGCTCGGGAAGTAGGTACACAAAAGGAGAAAACCACAGACGTCCAAGAAGTCATTGGACAAATTGAGGAAAGAGGTCACAAAGATAGCAACCGATGGGGACCTTCCATTTGATTTGATGATGGAGACGTCTCCACCAGTACCAGTAGACCCAGCAGCACCATCAGTATCAGTGGCACTATCTGGCTAGTTTGAGGAGCCAGACATCGCTGCCCACACTGTTGTGGCAGTGCGTCAGATGTTCGCCAACCCAGCTACTCCCCGAGCAGAGGATGGTGAGATCCAGTTGGAGGAGCCTGAGGACAGTGACGTTGCTATGGACACATAGGTGTCCAAGACCACATAGGGAGTCTTATCTACTATCTTCCTTATTTATTTTTTATTTTGTTAAGCATTTGGGACAATGCTTATTCTTACTCGGGGGTGGAGTTTATTTTATTTTGATGATATTTGACATCTGGCATGTAATAACGAATAACATTCTCATTTTATTTTTATTTTGCACATTTTCGTCTCTTTCTATTGATGTATATATTTTCTTTGTTCCTCTCTCATCTTGTATATTTATTTATACTTTTAGTAGTTTACTTTATATCCTCTTTATTTGGCTATCTTAGTAGTCAATGTTTAGTCTAATAACTTCTTATTTACTTTAATAACTTCTTTCTAATTTAGTAGTTTCTTTTCATGTTTAAGTGATCAATAAGCCTTTGGTTTTCTAAATGCCACGGTTCTTTACAAAGGCGGTTTTTGTATGAACCGGGTGACTCTCCCCAACGATGGATGGTGTGAAAATCTTCTTAAGGGATTGAGTTCGTTTTTGATGGTTAGGTAAGAATAGTAGTAATAATGAATAAGAGGACCTAATTGAGTAAAACTAGAAGAGTCAAGCATGCTTCACTTGGTACCAACAAACTTAACTACGGGCTTATGATAAAAAATAAGTTCTTGTAAAGAAATAACTCTAGTTAGTGACCTTCTAATCCTTGTGTTGACTTAAGAAATCATAGAGTAGTTTAGTTGAACCATTAGTGATTTTCAATCTTGAATATGGTTGTTGTGGGCCCTCGACCTTACCCTCTTTAACAATCCAGTTGTGTGAGGGGTGAGAGTTTTTGTTGCAAGTCCAAGTACCTGTGCGAATGGCCTAGAACTTGACTCGAATGTGTTTCTAGGCGAAATTCTAAGTTTTTCTTGGCTTGAGAAGTGATTGTAGGCTCTCCTTGAACCATTTGAAATTTTCCATGTCCCACCAATGTTGCTATCCATAGTCAATGTCACGTACCAAATTACCCCATAGACGTGACCGCCACCCAGCTAATACCATTTGCCATGCGAACCATACTTTCATACCTTAACCATTAATTTGAAATATTTGGTTAATTATGAGTATCCAAATAATTTGATAATTAATTATGAACAATTAGTATCTCAAAATATTAAATTAAAACTCTAGCCCAAATTCTACACCAGACCATGGAGAATCTAAGAGAATTACAAAAGATATCATATGGATAGATGATAAAGACACTTTTGGCAGCCTCCACGAACAATGCGGAGGCTCACCTCAATAACCGAATCAACTCTAGCGAACATGTCAGCTATTAGATCCGTCTTCACAAATAGTATCTGCATAGATATGCAGGTAAGGAGTAAGTTATATGTAAATATAACCCAGTAAGATCCTCGACCCGCTACTCTGAATACCTCTGGAACAAGTGTTAGAAAATACAAGTACACCACAACAAGAACGATATAATAAATACGACAATTATATAATAACTCAATATATGTGTATCAACATAGTTATTAAAATTAACCAACTAGAGTATCCACTAAGGACTTATCATAATTGCGGTTAAAAAAATTTACCAACACACCTACGAGTCCACAACGGCACCATAATGCCTCAAATATGTAACAGAGCGTATACAATGCTCACTGAAGCATACACAATGCCCCAACATCATGGCGCACAACCGTATCAGACTCAACATCATGGCGCACGGCCGTATCAAACTCAACATCATGGCGCACAGCCGTATCAAACTCAACATCATGGCGCAAAGCCGTATCAAACTCAACATCTTAGCGCACGGTCGTATCAAACTCAACATCATGGCGCACAGTCGTATTAAACTCAACATCATGGTGCACAGCCGTATCATACTCAACATCCTGACGCACATCCTTATCAAACTCAACACATGGCTCACAGCCGTATCAAACTATCAAAAAACTTATAAAGTAATTTTTTTTTTTTGTATTTTTCATAAAATAATATATTTGCGGCTAGTCAAAGACCATCGATTCTATCAAGCTCACGCTTGTCCCAACACATGGACCAGGCAGAGAAAATACACTATCAAAACGGATTTTAGAAAATCAAGTATCAAAGCTTAAATTCTCACTTACCTCGCCAACGGGAAGTTCTCCAACCTTGCAATATCTACAACACCAACCAAACGGCCTCCAATGGCCTCAATCTATCCAAAGTATTGAATAACGCGTCCTAATTAGTTTAGGTGAATAATTTCCATAAGCTTAAGACGAGTCAAATCAAAGTCAAATAAAAATCAACTAAAACCTCAATTCCCCTTCAAATTAGTCACATCAGCAAACAAATTATATTCCAAGTTATTCACGAGTCATAAGGTCTGAACCTATAATCAAGTTTTAATCTTGGTATGAAAAGAGGAATCATATCGCAATTTTTATTAAAATACAATAGTGAGCCTGCTAATTAGTTGGCAACTCCCTTAATTACTCACATATCCAACTGGCTTGGCTAAAAAAATATTTCTAACTATAATATGATAAGAGTTTTTTTTCATGAAGTTCAAGTTTATCATTATGATAAAATGCAATAAATCTAACATATGTGAGCAATGATCCGAAACTGATTCCATATGCAGAATTTTAAAATTAAATTTCAATCTGCAATCTTAAGAGGTTTTGTTTATCATTAAAGTGAATATTTTTATTATTAAATTATATTTTTCTACCAAAGACTTTACAAATACAGTAATATAATCCATGATCACTTGTTCCCAAGTATAATAATCATAAGGTGAAAAAAATGTATATATAAATACCTCGTAATCCCTTGTAGTAAAACCAAAAATAGCAGTTCCTCTTAGCTTTTTAATTTCCTGGAGTAATCAGCGTGCTTGTGCCTTTCTCTTAAATGATTTTGTTTTTAAAAAAAACAACCTCTATTTAATGATGTGCATGGAACACCATTCAACTATGCGTTGAAGTCCATGTGATTAATGTCAAAGCTCTCACCAAAGTCTTTTATTTTGTTGATTCTTCTAAAAGAACAATCCCTATATTAGTTGTTTTACTCTCAAGCCATATGAAAAGTTAGGCAGTCAAAGAAGGGAAACTATCAGCTATGTCCATTTATAAGCAGCTCATTACAAAAATAAGTTAATTCATAAAATATTACTAATATTAGTCAAATATTACTAATATTAGCCAATTAGTTATTTCGAGGAAAAAAAATATCAATTTTTTGCTTTTTTTTAGTGGGTGTTATTAGAATAGATTGGGTATATCTTAAGGACCTTGAATCTCAATTTTGGGATGATTTCATGAAGTTTTGAGGTTGTTTGAATTGAAAATCCGAAGTAAAAATCTTAATATGAAAAAAATTAGATGTGTATCACACTGTATATCATATATGTATCATATTTTTATTAATTATGTATCACATGTATATCCATGTATACCTGTATGTGAGATACATGCATGATACATGTGTCGCAAAAGAATTTTTTAAACTCGATTTAACTACGAATTTTGATACAAAACCAGTCCAAATCACCTCCAATCATCCTCAAATTTTGTATATTGACTTATCTATATGTTTTCAATGAATTACAACTATACCCATTGAAAAAGTTCCTTTTTTTTATTAGATTTTTGGAATATTGTTTTTTCTTTGTATTTCATCACCTTATTTGCTAACTCATCCATTAAATTTTCTTTAAGTCTTGCATCTAATGTTGCTAATCCGCTTAAAAATAGGGAAGGTGATTTTTGCATGTGATTCTTTGAGATAAAGAACCTTGTTTATTTGATTTTTCAATTTTTATATATACTTGGCTAGTTTTGGTAAGTTTATGACTAATGGCTAGAGGTTAGTAAGTTGAAACTTATTTGGGACACTTGTGTAAGTTTACCTTAGAAAGAATGGTGGGCTCGGCCTACTTAACTTTTATTATTATATACTAAATGTGAGCATGTAATTTTTCACCTACTAAATACTCCTACAAAATTGGATAAGTCAATTAATTTTACGGATTTTTATTGATTTTTTTAGTGATTAATTGTTGAATTGTTTGCATTTGCGTATTCATAATTCATCTGTTAAAATTATTAAGATCGCATCACTATTATCAAAGAATTATGAACTGATTATTTGTAATTAATTGAGTTAAAAATGGACGAATAGTGTTTATTTGATGAAACATGGGTTTTAACAACTAATTACTAAAAATTAATCAATAAATCATAGGCTTAATTAGGAGTATAAAATTAGTTATTTTTCTCTTAATTAATCTATGAAAATGAGGTTTAAAATTAATTACCACATTCTTGGACTTAATTAGGTTTGAATTTAATTAATTGGTTTAGGAATTTTAACAAAAAAAGAGCTGAAAATTGGACCTGGGCTGACTTGCCCAGGCCCAAGAACCTATCTCTACACCGAAAATGACCCAGGCCCAACCCCATTACCTGGTCAGCCCCTACTACATTAAACGACCCCTTTTAATTAATAATCAATCCCAGCCATTGTTTGAGTTAAATCAAACGGCTGGGAACTCCCCCAACCTTGACTATATATATGTCC
>ML358046.1:0-40398 GCA_005239505.1 Nicotiana paniculata | reverse complement strand
AAACCTTTAAAACTCGGAGTTCACTGAAGCAGGTACCCAGGCGTTAGCAGGCTAAGGCCTGGCGAACGCCTGGCCATGGCTGGCGTTTGAAGTGTAACGCCAGGCACCCCCTGGCCTTAAGATCCAAACGCCTGGCTAACGCCAGGCTTGTTCCGGGTCGCTCCTTTTCGACTCTTGAGCGTATTTTTCGACGTTTATGCTCTCATTTAGCTCGGCTTCCGTTTCCAATTCACCTACACATTAAATAAACCCCATTAGGCACATACGACGTGTATTTTTATCATTAAAGCACATAAAATGCAAGGTATATAATGCTAAAAATCATGAATTCTATCCACGCATCATGTATTACATGAAGAGAACTATTTTTCTTTGCCAAATATTTCATGTCATAGAAAAACTTTACTTCACTATTTCATACTTATGAAAACTGGCTCAAAAGTCGAGCTACTCGGTGACTACCGTCCCAAAAATCGATATGTTTGAATTACTAAAATCTCGAGATCGTAAGACCTTAAAAATTCAACCCTCAATTTCATAGGCCACGATCGCCCTACTCAGGACTGACACTTCGAACAAGTTCGAAGTATAATCGGGAAGCAAGCCCAAGAGGCGAATCCCAAGTTAAAGGCTACGACCAAATTAACACGGTTCAGAGACATCCGAATTCCGTAATAAAATAGGTCTTCAAATAACTGCATAAAACCGAATTAAAAGGTTGTCCTCGGCAAATTTACAAATGGTTTCGATCATATCAACCCCCGAAAACCCTTAAGGAGTACCGAACTGTTCGAACTCCCAAAAAAAATCATTTAACGCTAAGGCGTAACAAAGCAAAGGGTTCCGAAATCACTAACCATAGAAAACCCTAACGGGAACAGATTTATCTTGTGCTAAGGCACAAACAAATTTTTATGATTAACTTTTTTTAGCCGAAAAGGAAGAAAAGCCATTCTTTTTAGGGCCATATTGGCCTAATTCAAAAGCCTAAGGGCCATTTTTTGAGTTCGATAAATCCTCAGTCTACTAAAACCTAAGGGTCATCCTACTTCGAGTTCGAGCAAATTTTCACTCGATTACAAAGGCTTCGGTCAAATTGCCTAAGCCTTGTACTCGTGAATTTGTTTTTCACAAAGCATGAATAAAACAGAATTTTCACACAACAAAAATTGAAATAGAGATGAGTCAGAATGAAAAGAGATCTTTCATACATACGAAAATATTTACAAGGACTGCTCAGGGTCCTACACAAAAAATTTGAAGAAAATAATAATTCCAAATGTCTAATCCCTCATGGGAGCCCCATATTCATCTTCATCGCCCTCAAAACCACTCACTCTCTCAGAATCATCAATCGGAAGAGATAAATGCTTTAGCTTCAGCCTCAAGCTCTTTCGCATTCTCGATTCCGACAACTAGGTTAAAGCTACAAGCATAAATCTCTTCGAGACTGCCATTTGGCATGCTCGGCAACACAGAATACTCGAGCCTGAGCAGCATCAGAAATATCTTTTGCTCGAGCTTGAGTGGCTTCGGCATCGGTCGGTAGATGGTCGCGATCGCCTCAGCATTGACTTTAGCCGTCTCAACCTCGGATTTGGATTTTGCAAGTTCGATGGCTAGCCGAGCATCAAGCTCCTCTATTTTCTTGGCCTGAGCTGAGCTTTCCTCCTTCATGTTGGCCTATTCATAGAGCTTTTTAGTCTTCTCGGCCTTCTGCTGAACCTGCAGGATCGAAGTATTAGTCGTCATCCTCGAATTAATACTTCAAACTTCTAATAATTTTCACTACTTGCTCTATCATGTCAGTTTGCTCTTTATGGGTTGTGGCCAATTCTGCTCGGGGGACCTTAATATCCTTTTCTTTTTGCCTGATAAGATGTCTAAGGGCGTCCCTCTCCTCCGTAAGCCTATGAAGATCGGCCTCGCATCAGCTCAGCTCTGCCCGAGATTTAAAAAATGCATTCTGGTGAAGTGTTAAATCCTGTGTAGAAAGAAAGGAAATTAGGAAAGAAAGAGAGTTGAGATATACCCGATTCAGGATTCGTTGAGCCTCATCAAAGATACTCGATGCCTCACTCAGGTCGATAGTATCTTCGACTCCTGCGAAGCAACCACGAAAATGATCCTTCCCTCCATGGGCTTGTAACGACCCGATCGGTCGTTCCAAGAGTTGTAGCCCCGTTTCCCCCATTATTTCTTCATTATATGTGGTTCAACTTTAATATGTTGTGTTGGGTTGGTTGGCTCGGGTTCAGAGTGTTATTCGGAGGTCCATGGTAGAATTAGGCTTGAATTTGTGAAATTAGGAAGTTGGCATTTTCCAATCGGCAGTGGAAATCTTGATATCGGGGTCAGAATGGAATTTCAGAAGTTGGAATAGGTTCGTAGTGTTGTTTTTTATGTATGTGCAAAATTACAGGTAATTTGGATGTGGTTTGGTATGTTTTGGCATAGTTGGAAAAATTTGGAAGTTTAGAAGTTCTTAGGCTTGAATCCGGGATTCAATGTGATATTTGATGTTGTTTTAAGTGATTTATGGGGTTGATTAAGTTTGAATTATGTTATGGGACGTGTTGGTGTGGTTGGTCGAGGTCCTGAGAGCCTCGGTTTTATTCCGGATGGTTAGCGGGTGAATTAACTGTTGAAAATAGGGTGCTGGTTTGCTGAGGGAGTTGCTGGTGTTCAGACTAAAGTTTGGGACGCGGGCCGCGTTAGAAATCTGCGGTTAGCGGTGACAGTTCGTGAGGGCGGCACTTTTATCGCGATCAGCAGTGGAAGCTGACGCGGACAACAGAAAGAAAGACCTGCAGGATCTCAGAAGTTTGGGAGATTTCGCGATCGCGGTGGGAATTCTGCGGACACTGGTGTGAGGTTCGTTGAGGCGGTGGTTTTTCCACTGGGTGCGGAAGTTGAACCTGAGGGTGCACTATAAATACGAGATTCAGGGTTTTATTTTCATACTTTGACCTACAGAGCTCGGGTTTTAGCGATTTTTTTCGAGGGATTTTCAAGAAAAACCATCGGGGTAAGTGATTCTAACTCAGTTTTGGCTAAAACACATTATTATAACATTTAATCCATCATTTGATTAGAGAATTGGGATGAAAATTCGGGGAAAATGGTAGAAACTTCATAAATGGATTTTGGGAGTTGAACACCGACTCGAGGTCGGATTTTGATAATTTTAGTATGGCTGCACTTGGGAGTGAATGGGTTTCCGGGTTTGTGAATTTCATTGGATTTCGAGACATGGGCCTAGGGGCCGGGTTGAGCCAAATTTGGGATTACTGGTCTAATTTGATAATTTTCATGTGGAATTCATTCCTTTAGCGTATATTAATGATAATATACTGATTTTGGTTAGATTCGGAGCATTTGGAGGCCGATTCAAGAGGAAAGGGCATCGCGGGTTAGAGTTTTGTCCGATTTGAGGTAAGTAATGATTATAAATCGTATCCTGAGGGTATGAAAACCATGTATTCCACATCGTTTCAATATTTGAAGTGGCACACATGCTAGATGACGAGCGTGTGGCGTGCACCATTGGGGATTTCGACTTGGTCCGTCCCGCAGCAACTATTAAGTTGCGTAGTTGATTAGAAACTATATGATATTTTGTATTTTAGAAAGTATTACTATGTTTTGGGCTGAATGCCATATTTGGGGCTCATGCCAAGTTGTTTGGACCCTTAGGGGCTTTTTACTACTATTTCCCCACTGTTTTGATTTAAAACTTATACTCAGCCATGCTATGTTTTACTGATTTCACAACCCAGTCTTATTTACTCCGTTTTGATGCATAAAATGATATTTTGGGTTGAGCACCCCGTTTATTGATAGTCCAAGTGGCTTGAGAGGTTTCTGACTGAGTGAGACTGAGAGCCTGTGTTGTGAGGATATCATGGGATTGGGCTGCGTGCCGCAGCATATTGTACTGATTTAGGATATATGAGAGGCCGAGGGCCTGATTGATTATGCCACAAGATGGCTTGTTATAGCGCTTGGGCTGTAGGAGCCCCTCCGAAGTATGTACACCCCCAGTGAGCGCGGGTACCCTGAGTGAGTGATACGATGTTGCCCGAGGGGTTGTTCTTGATTCATGTTGTGCCCGAGGGGCTGATTACGAGTGATTGTGAGGTTGCCCGAGGGGCTGATTCTGAGTGATGTTATGCCCGAGGGGCGGTTTATGATTCATGTTTCTGCTCGAGGGGCCATTTATGATTTTTACCACTTTTACTCTAAACTTCATTGAACCTCTGTTAAAACTGTTGGAAAAAAAATATTTTCAAATGATTTTTACTGAACTCGATTTTTAAGCAAGATGATTTGACTTATATACTATTTTGAAGGCAGGTTGTACTCACTGTGATTTCATGACATGGATTTTATGTGTTTCTTACTGCTCAGTCTTTATTTACATTTATTACTTACTAAGTTGGCGCACTCACATTACTCCTTGCACCATGTGTGCAGAACCAGGGATTGTTGCACGTTATAGCGAGCGCTGATTCTTCCATCCGTCACAGATACCCGGAGTCGGCAAGGTGGCTGCATGGCGATCGCAGCCTTTCCCTTCTCCCTCTTATCTACCTTAGACTATTTTATTTTTTCCAGACTTTAATAGTCTTAGTTGCCTCCGGATAGTCCTTAGTAGACACTCGTGACTTGTGACACCCCGATGTCGGATTTTTGTTTCTTTCCGCACTGGTTATTTAAACTTATGCTATGAAGTTTTGTTAACTAATGGTTTAAAAACACCTTTATTATGAAATATCGAATTATTATGAAAAATGTGTCGGCTAGCCTAGTTCCATGATAGGCGCCATCACGACCGGGTGGTTTGGGGTCGTGATAGGGCTCCCAGTTGTAGATGTCCCAGTGGGACCGGCCCAGGCACCGGTTGTGCCTATTGTTATTCCCGGTCTTCAGGAGACCTTGGCTCAGATTTGGACCGTATGCACCAGTCTTGCTCAGGCGGTCGAGGTTTCTATTACAGTAGATACTTCTCAGGCTGGGGGAGGCACTCAGACTCCTGCCGCCCGCACACCTGAGCAGGTTATTCAGGGACTTCAGACACCGGGGGCAGCTCCAACCCAACCGGTTGCACCTGCTCAGGACTATGTGATTCTAGTCTTGCCTGATGACGAACAGTGTAGATTGGAGAGAATTGGTAGACTTCAGCCTCCGACTTTCAGTGGTGCCGAAGGCGAGGATGGTCGGGGTTTCCCGGACAAGTGCTAGAGGATTCTTCGTACATCGGGTATATTGGATACTAGTGGAGTCTCGTTCACTATTTTTTAGTTTTCAGGAGCTACTTTTACTTCGTGATGCTTACGAGAGGTTTAGGCATGTTGGTGCAGTGGCCCTTACCTGGCAGCAGTTTTCCACTCTCTTTCTAGAGAAGTATGTACCACAATCCCGTAGAGAGGAGCTGCACAAAAAATTTGAGCAGTTGCGTCAGGATGATATGACTGTGACGCAGTATGAGATGAGATTTTTAGAGCTAGCCCTCCATTCGGTTTGGTGGGTTCCTACACAGAGAGAGAGAGAGAGAGGATCAGGAGGTTCGTGGATGGCCTCACCTATCAGCTTCGGATTCTTATGACCAGAGAGAGAGTATCGGGTGCTAATTTTGAGCAGGTGATTGATATTGCCCGAGAGATTGAGTCAATTCGTCGCCAGGAGCAAGATGAGAGGGAGGCCAAGAGGACTCGGGGATCTGGTAGCATTGGCAATGTTCCCTCCTGGGGTCAGTTTTAGCATATCAGAGGCCACCCATTTGGGCCTGCTCAGCCAGCTCGCCCAACTTATAGTGGTGCATCCTCGGGGCATGGTCCCCGTAATTCTCATCCGGGCCGCTCATCATTCAGTGCCTTTCCAGCCTAGAGTTTATCTCATGCACCATCGGTTCAGGGTTCATCTATACCTGGTTCTTCTGGTGGTTATCCTGGTGCTAGGGTTTCCCTTCAGTCCCTGTCTCCAGCACCAGGGGGTTGTTATGAGTGTGGCAAGTTAGGGAATATATGGACGTAGTGTCCTCGTCGTCGTGGGGGTCCGCCTCAGTAGAGGAGTCAGCCATCGACTTCGGCACAAGTTACTTCACCACCTGCCCAGCCATCTAGGGGTGGGGGTCAGGCAGCTAGAGGCTGCCTTAGAGGGGGAGGTCGAGCAGGTAGAGGTCAGGCCCGTTTTTATGCAGTTCCACCCAGACCAGATGCTATGGCCTTAGATACTGTGATTAAATGTATTGTTTCAGTTTTTCACCGAGATGCTTCAGTCTTACTTGACCCTGGTTCCACATATTCCTATGTTTTGTAATATTTCGCTCATTTTTTTAATATGCCCCGTGAGTCCTTAGTTACATCTGCTCATGTGTTGACTCCGGTGGGCGATACTATTATTGTGGGTCGTGTGTATCGGTCATGTGTGGTGTCTATTGGGGGTTTGGAGACCCGAGTGGATATTTTATTGCTCAGTATGGTTGACTCTGATGTGATATTGGGCATGGATTGGTTATTTCCTTGCCATGTTGTTCTAGATTGTCATGTTAAGACCGTGACTTTAACGATGTCGGGATTCCCGAGAGTGGAGTGAAGTGGTTCCATAGAGTATGTGCCTAGTAGGGTTATTTCACACCTTAAGGCTCAGCGCATGGTTGAGAAGGGTTGCCTAACGTATTTGGCTTTTGTGAGGGATGTTAGTATAGAGACTCCCACTATTGATTCAGTTCCTGTGGTCCGTGATTTTCCGGATCTGTTCCCTATAGACCTGCCGGGCATGCCGCCTGACAGGGATATTAGTTTTGGTATTGATTTGGTGTCAGGCACCCAATCTATTTCTATTCTACCGTATCGTATGGCACCGGTTGAATTGAATAAATTGAAGGAGCAACTTCGGAGCTCCTAGATAAGGGGTTCATTCGTCATAGTGTGTCGCCTTGGGGTGCACCGATGTTATTTGTGAAGAAGAAGGATGGTTCCATGAGAATGTGTATTGACTACAGGAAGTTGAACAAGGTTACAGTCAAGAATAAGTATCCTTTGCCTTGTATTGATGACTTGTTTGACCAGCTTCAGGAAGCCAGGGTGTTCTCTAATATTGATTTGAAATCCGGGTATCACCAGCTGAAGATTCGGGATTCGGGTATTCCTAAGACAACTTTTAGGACCCGTTATGGCCGTTATGAATTCTTGGTGATGTCTTTTGGGCTGACCAATTCCCCAGCAACGTTCATGCATCTGATGAACAGTGTATTTCAGCCATACTTGGATTCCTTCGTTATTGTGTTCATTGATGACATCCTGGTGTACTCTCGTAGCCAGGAGGAGCATGCTCAGCATCTGAGAGTTGTATTTCAGCGATTGAGGGAGGAGAATTTTTATGCTAAATTCTCCAAGTGTGAGTTTTGGCTTGGCTCAGTAGCTTTCCTGGGGCACGTGGTGTCTAGTGAGGGTATCCAGGTAGATCCGAAGAAGATAAAGGTGGTGCAGAGTTGGACCAGACCGTCCTCACCTACGGAGATTAGGAGCTTCCTTGGTTTGGTGGGCTATTACCATTGCTTTGTGGAGGGGTTTTCTTCTATAGCTTCGCCCTTGACCAAATTGAATCAGAAGGGTGCTTCGTTCAGGTGGTCGGACGAGTGTGAGGAGAGCTTTCAGAAGCTCAAGGCTGCTTTGACCATAGCTCCAGTGTTAGTGTTGTCATCAGCTTCAGGTTCTTATACCGTGTATTGTGATGCCTCGAGGATAGGAATTGCCTATGTCTCGATGCAGGAGGGTAGAGTGATTGCCTATGCCTCGCGCCAGTTGAAGACCCATGAGAATAACTATGCAGTGCATGATCTTGAACTAGCATCCATTGTTCACGCCTTAAAGATTTGGCATCACTATTTGTATGGGGTTCTTGTGAGGTTTTTACTGATCGTCATAGTCTACAATATCTGTTTAAATAGAAGGATCTGAATTTGCATCAGCGGAGATGGTTGGAGCTTCTCAACGACTATGATATCACTACTCTATACCATCTGGGTAAGGCCAATGTAGTGGACGACGCCTTGAGTCGTCGAGCAGAGAGTTTGGGGAGTCTGGCATATCTTCCAGTAGCAGAGAGACCTTTAGCACTTGACGTTCAGGCCTTAGCGGGCCAGCTAGTGAGATTGGATATATCAGAGCCCATCCGGGTGTTGGCTTGCGTAATCTCCAGGTCTTCTCTTTATGACCATATCAGGGAGCACCAGTATGATGACCTACACTTGCTCGTTCTTCAGGATAGGGTCCGGCGAAGTGATTCCAGGGATGTAGCTATTGGTGTGTCACAACCCAAATTTCCAACCTTAGGGATCGTGATGGCGACTAACACCACACTTGCTAGGCAAGCCAATGTTAGAATTTGAGTAGCTAACTTCCTTTGATTATCTTCTTAAAAATCAATAAAAAAATCTAACGTAAACTTAATTTAAATGATTTCCAATGATAAAATAATAAACAATTGAAGGAAAACGAACCACGAACTAATTATATAAATAACTCTAAGACTACCCAGGGTCTGGTTTCACAATTCACGAACTACTAAAGAATACTACAAATACTGGGCCGAAACAAATAATGTAACTTTTTAGAATAAAATAAAACAGCGTTTATGGAAATAGGATAAAGATCTCGAGATCTGCGAACGCTGACAGATATACCTCGTGTCTCCGAATAAATGAATAGCCGCTCTAAATATCTCTATTGCTGGTCGATACCTGGATTTTCACAAAAGAGTGCAGAGTGTAGTATCAGTAAAACGGACCCCATGTACTGAGTAAGTGCCGAGCCTAACCTCGACGAAGTAGTGACGAGGCTACGTCGGGGCATTAACAACATATAACCTGTGACAATAATATATACTATAATGCAATAAAATAATTCTACACGAACAAGAAAAATATAACTGAGACAATAAATATAAAGCAAGAAGGAAATCTAAACAAATAATTAAGTACTGCAACAACAATGAAATAACTCAGTCGCCTTTTTCAAGCCTCAGCTATAACCAACTCTCAAATAATTTCCAAGGTTCCAAACTTTAGCTTTAGATAAATGTAGTGCTAAAATATGAAAAATAGTAAGTTTTCAAATCTTTGTTTTTCTTTGAAAAGCAGTAAAATATAAATATCCTCCCTTATCGCTCCTTGTTGCGGCGTGCAACCCGTTCCCACCTGTCCACCCTTATTTCTCCTCCCTATAAATATATCAACCTTATTACTCATGTTGCGGCGTGCAACCCGATCCCGCCTGTCCATCCTTATCACTCCTTGTTGCGGCGTGCAACCCGCTCCCACCAGACAATCACATCTCTTTATTTATAAAAAGGATTTTCACAATTTAAGTCAAAGCCTTTCACAATATTTATGTCTCAACAATTGAAAACGAAACAAGTTTCACTTTAAATAATAGAAAGAGAAGAATATGAAATAATGACAATAAAACAATGAGTGTTCCAACCTTTAATTTATAAACAATAAGAATATAAATGTCCTCCCTTATCGCTCCTTGTTGTGGCGTGCAACCCGATCCCACCTGTCCACCCTTATTGCTCCTCCCTATATATATATATATATATATATATATATATATATATATATATATCACCCTTATTGCTTTTGTTGCAGCGTGCAATCCGATCCCACCTATCCACCCTTATGACTCCTTGTTGCGGCGTGCAACCCGGTCCCACCGGACATATCATATCAGTTTATTTATGAGACTTTCACAATTCAGGCCAATCCTTTCACAATACTTTTATTTTCACAATTTCAAACAGAAAACCGTATAGCTCGTAAGCTTTAACCAATATTATTTCACAATAAAACCAACCAGAATATATGTAAATACCGTAACGCTGTCAACCCAGCTCAGTCTTATGTACTATGATAAAAATCAAAAGAACAACCAACACTTTTTATACACTCGCCACAACAATTGACAACAATCAATTGAAACCCAACAACCACGTAAATCTCAACAATCATAAAACAGTTAAACTGCATTCCTCATCACTTCCTCAATATTATCAACAATGGAACCAACAGGAACATATACATATATCTAATTTGTAAAATCAATGCCAAACCGCTCAACCGTTTTGTACCACAAGGAATCCAGATAAAACAACCAATACTGTTTTCAAAATAACCACAACAATATCTAATAATAAAATAACAAGACCAAGTAGTCATAGAAACAATAATGGACATAGAACAATTAAGACAAGAATCAATTAAGTTGGGAACGGGAAAAGGAATCATGCTTAACAAGCAAATTGGGTGGTGCATAGATACTCGTCACCTCACCTATACACCACGCCCATGCATTTCACATAGCAAACAAGTGGGGATTCCTATTCCCTCAAGTCAAAGTTAGACCAAACACTTACCTCAATTTCGCAGGTCACTCACTGCTCAATTATTGTTTTTCCTTTTGAATTCACCTCTAACTTGCTCAAATCTAATCACAATTAACTTAATATCATTAACTAATGCTAACGGAACTAACTTTATTGAAAAATACAATTTTTCCTAAGTTCTCTACAAAAAAATGAAAACCCGACCCCGGGCCCGCTTAGTCTAAACTCGGGGTTCGGACCAAATTACGTTTACCCATTCACCCACGAACCCAAATATATAATTAATTTCGAAATCCGACCTCAATTCGAGTTAAAGATTCAATTTTTATAAAATTTCTTAATTCTACCCAAACCCTCAATTTTTACAATGAAAATTCTTAGTTTTTGATTTAAAAGTGATGAAAAACAATGGGTAATTGAAAGAGTAAAGTTTAGAATTGGTTACCTATGACTTGGGTATGATATTTGGTGAAGAAATTCGTTCGTAGGGCTGTGGGGTTCGAAAATTTGAAGAAGAAGAAGTCTGTCCGTTTTGTATATATTTTTCTACCAGCTATTCTGCATCATTTATCATGCCAAACGATCCCCAAAACTCGATTTTTATGCCTCCAATGGATTTCTTGTAAAATTCTAGTCAAGTTAGGCTTTTGAATCACTCCATTTGACCTTATAATAAAGGAGATATGTAGGTTTTAATATTTGCAAATAGTGCAGATTTTTAATACGCCGTCAGTGGTAATTTCATAATTAACCTGAAAAATCTGGCAACCTTAGTAAAATGACCATAAAATCCTCATATGATGTCCAAATTCGATGATTCTTTTTTTTACGGGCCCGTAATTATGATACGGATCTAATACTTCATTAAAAATAGAAATCGGAGTTCATTTGTTCAATATAATATCTTTTATGCTTGAAGAATTGGCGTTGAAGCATAAGAAAGAACGAGCGCAACACAACCCAAACCTATTTAAAACTCACCCGAGCCCTGGGGGATCTAAACCAAATATGCACATAAGTCTAAAAGCATCATACGGACTTGCTCGTGCGATCAAATCATGAAAATAACATGTAAAACTATGAATTAAACTTTAAAACTCATTATTTTTCTCAAGCACACTTAAAGTTCACTATTTATCAACCGGACGTCCAAATCACGTCAAATAAATTCCGATTCTCACTAAATTTTTCAGACAAGGCTTAAATATCATACAAACCTGTATAGAGCTCCCGAACAAAAATAAGGGTCCGATACCAACGGCTTCAAACGTTAATTCATTTTTTTTTATTTCATTAATAATTCAGCAAAATAATTTCTTTCAAAAATTAATTTCTAAGGCTTAGGACCTCGGAATTCATTTCCGGGCGTAGTCCCATATTTTACTGTGGACCTCCCGGGATCGTCGGAACACAGATCTGGGTCCGTTTACTCAAAATGTTGACCAAAGTCAACTATAATCAAATTTAAATTCTAGAAATCACTATTTCTCATATTTTTCACATAAAAGCTTTCTGGTTTCACCCTTGGGTCATCACATGGTGATGATGGTGTGATGAGGATGCATGGTCAGATATGTGTGCCTAATGTAGACGGGCTTCGGGAGTTGATTCTTTAGGAGGCCCACAGCTCGCGGTATTCCATCCATCCGGGTGTCGCGAAGATGTATCAGGATCTGAGACAGCATTATTGGTGGAGGCGGATGAAGAAGGATATTGTTGGATTTGTAGCTCGGTGTCTCAACTGTCAGCAGGTCAAGTATGAGCACCATAGACCCGGTGGATTGCATCAAGTATGTCACCATGGACTTTGTAGTTGGGCTCCCACGGACTTCGAGGAAGTTCGATGCTATTTGGGTTATCGAGGATCGGCTGACCAAGTCCGCGCACTTCATTCATGTTGGTACTACTTACACTTCGGAGCGGTTAGCTGAGATTTATACCCGGAGATTGTTCGGCTACATGGTGTCCCGGTTTCTATCATTTCTGATAGAGGTAATCAGTTCACATCGCAATTTTGGAGGTCCGTGCAGAGAGAGTTGGGTACTCAATTTGAGTTGAGCACTTCTTTTCACCCTCAAATGGACGGTCAGTTCGAGCGCACTATTTAGATATTGGAGGACATGTTGCACGCTTGTGTCATTGATTTTGGGGTTCATGGGACCAGTTTCTTCCACTCGCGGAGTTCGTATATAATAATAGTTATTAGTCGAGTATTCAGATGGCTCCGTACCAGGCTTTATATGGGAAGAGGTGTACATCTCCGGTTGGTTGGTTTGAGCCGGGTGAGGCTAGACTCTTGGGTGCAGATTGGTGTAGGATGCTTTGGATAAGGTGAAGTTGATTCAGGAGCGGCTTCGCACGGCGCGGTCTAGGCAGAAGAGTTATGCGGATAGGAAGGTCCGTGATGTATTTTTCATGGTTGGGAAGAAGGTTCTACTAAAGATATCTGTTTAACCAAAGAATCGAATTCTTAGTCAAAGCTTATTTTAAGAAGTACTCGGGTTACTGATAATCAGGAAAATAAACAATAAAGGAAATTAGAGCTTTAGAATAGAATGAAAAGTAGTGAAAGCACAAAAATGTTGAGTATATTCCAATAATGATTAGAACATGTATGTACAAGTAATATTTTATTCTCTTTTATAGGAGCTTCGAGTACAACGTCTACCCCTCTTTATGATTGAGCATTAATGAGTATTTATATCATTAATGAAACGTTATAATAGGTAATTGTAACTGTTGCGTGAAGATTCTATAACGTTTGAACTCATTGATTGAAGATCTATGAATCTGCCCTGTTTTCAGCCCTGGTTCATTTTGACCGTGTCTCTTCAACTCTTTGAATAGACTCGAGCAACCATTTCTAATCGTCTCGTAGGTGTTTAGATCGTATATTCTTAACTCGTATCTCTTTCTGAGCTTTTCCTCCAGCTATTACTCTTCTATTGATCCACGTGGCTTGCCATGTCATCCAATTGATTAATTCCACGTGTAATAGTTATTTTGCCAATACAGTATTGCCCATGAAAGGTGTTATGCATTTTGGGAAGAGGGGCAAGTTGAACCCCTGGTTCATTGGACCTTTTGAGGTGCTTCAGAGGGTAGGGGTGGATTATAGACTTACTTTGCCACCCAGCTTGTCGAGTGTGCATCCCGTATTCCATGTTTCCATGCTTTGAAAGTATGTTGGTGACTCGTCCCATGTTTTGGACTTCAGCACAGTTCAGTTAGAGGGTGATATGACTTATGATGTGGAGCCAGTAGCTATTTTGGGTCGACAAGTCCGAAGGTTGAGGTCAAAGGATATAGCTTCAGTTAAGGTGTAGTAGAGAGGCAGCCGGTGGAGAAGGCTACCTGGGAGACCGAGCGGGAGATGCGGAGCAGATCCACACCTATTTGAGACTCCAGGTATGTTTCTAGACTCGTTCGACGACGAACGTTTATTTAAGAGGGGGAGAATGTAACAACCCGATCGGTCGTTCCGAGAATTGCAGCCCCGTCTCCCCCATTCATGCTTCATTATATGTGGTTCAGCTTTATTATGATGTGTTGGGTTGGTTGGCTCGGGTTCGGAGTGTTATTCGGAGGTTCGTGGTAGAATTAGGCTTGAATTAGTGAAATTGGGAAGTTGGCATTTTTCGGTTGGCAGTAGAAATCTTGATATCGGGGTCGGACTGGAATTTCGGAAGTTGGAATAGGTTCGTAGTGTCATTTGTGATATGTGTTCAAAGTTTCAGGTAATTCGGACATGGTTTGGTATGTTTCGGCATCGTTGGCGAAATTTAGAAGTTTAGAAGTTCTTAGGCTTGAATCCAGAATTCGATGTGATGTTTGATGTTGTTTTAAGTGATTTGTGGGGTTGATTAAGTTTGAATGATGTTATGGGACGTGTTGGTGTGGTTGGTTGAGGTCCTGAGGGCCTCGGGTGTTTTCCAGATGGTTAGCGGGTGAATTAAGTGTTGAAAATAGGGTGTTGGTGTTCAGAGGGGAGGGTTCACTAAAGTTTGGGACGCGGGACGTGTTAGAAATCCGCAGTTAGCAGTGGCAGTTTGCGGGGGCGGCACTTTTTCTGTGGTCAGCGGTGGAAGCTGACGTGGACAGCGGAAGGACTTGCGGGATCTCAAAACTTTGGGAGATTTCATTATCGGGGCGGGAATTCACCGGACAGTGGTGTGAAGCTCGCGGAGGTGGTGGTTTTTCCACTGGGAGCGGAAGTTGAACCTGAGGGTGCACTATAAATACGAGATTCAGGGTTTTATTTTCGTACTTTGACCTACAGATCTCCGGTTTTGGCGATTATTTTCGAGGTATTTTCAAGAAAACCATTGAGGTAAGTGATTCTAACTCAGTTTTGGCTAAAAACACATGATTATAACATTTAATCCATCATTTGATTAGAGAATTGGGATGAAAATTCGTGGAAAATGGTAGAATCTTCATAAATGGATTTTGGGAGTTGAACAACGATTCGAGGTCAGATTTTGATAAATTTAGTATGGTAGAACTTGGGAGTGAATGGGTTTTCGGGATTTGTGAATTTCATTGGATTTCGAGACGTGTGCCCGGGGGCTGGGTTCAACCAAATTTGGGATTATTGGTCTAATTTGATAATTTTCATGTGGAATTCATTCCTTTAGCGTATATTGATGATAATATACTGATGTTGGTTAGATTTGAAGCATTTGGAGGCTGAGTCAAGAGGCAAGGGCATCGCGGATTAGAGTTTGGTCCAGTTTGAGGTAAGTAATGATTGTAAATCTTGTCCTGAGGGTATGAAAACCCCAGATTTCACATTGTTTCACTATTTTGAAGTGGCGCACATGCTAGATGACGAGCATGTGACGTGCACCATTTCGTCCCGCAGCAACTATTAAGTTACGTATTTGACTGGAAACTATATGAGATTTTGTGTTTAGAAAGTATTACTATGTTTTGGGTTGAATGTCATAGTTGGGCCTCGTGCCAAGTTGTTTGGACCCTTAGAGGCTTTTTACTACTATTTCCTCATTGTTTTGATTTAACATCTGTACTAAGTCATGCTATGTTTTACTAATTTCATAACCCAGTCTCATTTGCTCCGCGTTGATGCATAAAATGATATTGTGGGATGAGCACCCCATTTTGTTGATAGCCTAAGTGACTTGAGAGGTTTCTGCCTGAGTGAGGCCAAGAGCCTGTGTTGTGAGGATATCATGTGATGAGGCTGTGTGTCGCAGCATGTTGTACTGATTTATGATAAATGAGAGGTCGAGGGCCTGATTGATTATGCCACGAGATGGCTTGTTATAGAACTTGGGTTGTAGGAGCCCCTCCGGAGTCTGTAAACCCTCAATGAGCGCGGGTACCCTGAGTGAGTGATACGATGTTGCCCGAGGGGCTGTTCTTGATTCATGTTGTGCTTGAGGGCCTGATTACGAGTGATTGTGAGGTTGTCTGAGGGGCTGTTCTTGATTCATGTTGTGCCCGAGGGGCTAATTAGGAGTGATTGTGATGTTTCCCGAGGGGCTGATTCTGAGTGATGTTATACCAGAGGGGCGGTTTATAATTCATGTTTTTGCACGGGGGACCATTTATGATTTTCACCACTTTTACTCTAAACTTCATTGAACCTTTGTTAAAACTGTTGAAAAAAAAATATTTTCAAATGATTTTTACTGAACTAGGACTTTAAGCAAGATGATTTGACTTATATATTATTTTGAAGGAAAATTGTACTCACTGTGATTTCATGACATGGATTTATGTGTTTCTTAATGCTCAGCCTTTATTTACATTTATTACTTACTAAGTCAGCGTACTCACATTACTCCCTGCACCATGTGTGCAGAACTAGGGGTTGCTAGACATTATAGCGAACGTTGATTCTTCCATCTATCGCGGATACCCGGAGTCGGCAAGGTAGCTGCATGGCGATCGCAGCCTAGCCCTTATCCCTCTTATCTCCCTTAGACTATTTTATTGTTTTCCAGACTCTAATAATCTTAGTTTTCTTCAGATAGTCCTTAGTAGACACTCGTGACTTGTAACACCCAGATGTCGGGTTTTTGTTTCTTTCCGCACTGGTTATTTAAACTAATGCTATGAAGTTTTGTTAACTAATGGTTTAAAAACACCTTTATTATGAAATGTCAAATTATTATGAAAAAAGTGTCGGCTGGCCTAGTTCCATGATAGGCCCCATCACGATCAGGTGGTTTGGGGTCGTGACAGGGCTTCTTCCACATCAGGGGTCTCCATGTCCTGGGCTTCCCAAATTTTCCCCTTAGAAAATGTAGGGAGGATCGGCGAATTGCCAATTTCTATTGCCCCAAGCAAGTCGCTTGGGTCGTTCTCTTCATTTTGAAAGGCCTCGGAGCCAGCCCCTTCAGGAACACCCACTGATTGCTCATTTCGGTGAGGAACATCTTCAACCTCCAATGACTCAGGGACTTTTCGCGGTCCCTTTTCCCAGATACCCTCGCTTCGAGGCAAAATCTCTTTGATCCTCACTGTCACAACAACCTTTGGAGCTTCGGTGCTCCCCCTCGATCGGTCCACTAGCTCGAAGAGATCATATTCATCTTCCTCTTCTTCGTCTCTTAGTCGGTGAACTACATCCGCAGGCAGGACGACGGCGTCGTTCTTCGACTTATGAGCCTTGCTCTTCTTAGGATTTGGAGTCATGGAGGTTGAGACCCTTTTTTCTCTTCGTATCCTTCGCCGGTGTCGGGGTCTCCTCCTCCCTATATGGGGGCCTCATGACGGAAAGGTCTCTGAGACCTGTATGAAAGAAAATCAAGTAAATGTGAAAAGAAACATTTTAGAGAAGAGCATCAAATGCGTGTAAAGAAGCTTACCATGATTTTTGGCCTCCCATCGACCCTTTTCCAAATCGCACCATGAGCGCTAAGCATACGAGGAGGTCAAATCTAGTTTTCAAACCCAGCTCTTGAGGTTCGGGATGGCACCAGGCACATAAGAAACCATTGCATCATAGGGAAGGATGTCAATGAGAAAAGGCACAAGAAACAAAAACAATAAACAGAAGCTATAGGCGGATTTGTACTTACTCTTCATGTTCCATTCCTCGGGGAATAGCATCTTCTCGGACGGGGCTATGTCGGAAGTCCTCACTCAAACAAACTGGCCCATCCATCTTCGATCCTTCTCCTCGTCTATGCTCGATAACAACACCTTGGTAGCCCGACATTGAAGCCTTATTAGCCTGCCTCGATAGAGACGGGAGTTGTACATTCTAATGAGATGGTCAAGGGTAAAAGGCATCCCTTCAACCTTGCTCACAAATAATCAAAGCAAAATAACAATACGCCAAAAAGAAGGATTGATCTGGCCTAGGGTTATTCGGCCTTGGCGGTAGAATTCGATGATGACGGGATCGACAGGGCCCAGCGGGAAAGGGTAGGTGTAAACGCTTAGAAACCCTTTCACGTAAGTACTGATGTCCTCTTCAGGGTTCGGTATCACCACCTCTTTGCCTTCCCAATGGAAATCTTTCTTCACCTATTTGAGGTCGTCCTCAGTTATCAAGAATATATATCTCGACATTGGCTCACATCGGCCAGGGACCGACGAAGTTTTCTCGACTTTGAAGTCGGAAGTAAGATCACATTCCCCTGGAACACACTCCTCAAGGCGTGGTTCCACCGGTATTTTATCACCGGTCGACCGTAATGAAGAAGCTTTTTCCTTTTGAGGAACGGTTTTTGATTTTTTGCCACTTTTATATGGGTTTAGAGAAAGAAGAAGATGAGATTTGTTGTTTTGAGATAAGGTTGACAACAAGATTTGAAGAATTTGCAAAGTTGATAAACTTGAAGGAAGTAGAGCGCTTTGAAGATTAAGAGAAGTTTTGAAAGTAAAGTTTGAGAAATTATAAGGAAGACCTATTTATAATGTTTGTTATGACGGTTCGAAGACACTGGTGGCCGACCATCAACTGACGCTCATTAATGATTTGGGAACCATGCCGACAGGACACCTTAGTCGCTTACGTCACAAGAGTGACGTCATAACTGGTCAAGGTGCAAAATTGAAGGCTCATTTCATTTCTCCTCATTGCGCTCCAAGAAACGAGGGGACTATCTGTATACGGTTAAAATCGGGCTCGCCCGAATTTGCTGTTTAATCGAGACCAGGGAATCACGTCGAGGGTCAGCCTCGTAATGGATCAGGCCAGGGCACGAAGGAAAGGTGCCGAGTTTGAGAATTGAGGTGCCCGTCAAGATCGAGGCCAATAACTATCGAGACCAAATATGAAGAAATTCGGGCGAAGTGCAATAACGGTAAGGCGAGATATCCGTAACCGGTCGAAGATCATGGCAGAAATCCCGAAACAATTCAAATCAAGTGCGGTTCTATAGGCTAATCATGGGATTTACTTCTGTAATTAGAGTTATACCATAATTAGGATTCCGCTACTATATAAAGAGGACCCCATCATCTGTAAACACTTCAAATTGACGCATATCAGCGCAATACAATACTTTCTACGTTTTCTCTTTAATTTACATACTCTTGTTCATCAGTTATTTTTTTTCCTAGCTATTTTGGGCACCGATCAGTTTGAGGATACCCAGTTCTAGGGTTGAATCACGGTCCAAGACTGTTTTGCTTTATTTCGTTATCAATTTATATCACTAACCTTTGCGTTTATCAATTGGTATTAGGTGAAATCACGTATCCTTAAAATCACATTACAAGTTTAATTATTATCCAGTTTTTAGGGTAAACAATAGCTAAAAACTAATTTTAAATGCATAGTGTTTTATGAATTCAAAAACTCATACAGAGTGTTTCTCTGTATTATAGAGGAAGAATCAGCAATTCATTCATCCCACAAACCTACTGATCAAGTATCAATTCACTATCACACTCTAATAACTCCAGAGGTGAACCTACCTTGCCTCTTGAGGGGTCATGAGATCCCGTTAGTTTCGATTGAAACCATGTATATATATTTTATATATATATATATATTTGTAAATACAGTTGGGACCCCATTAAATAATTTACGTGTGCTCCCAAATACAAAAGCTTGACTGGAGGAGTGCTTTAGTTTCCTCCCTTTAATGCTTGATGTGGGTTCAAAACTCATGTTTAGTTTTTACTCCTTCTTTCTGTTTTACTTATTTGAATTCAACATAATTTAATATCAAACTGGTTTATTTTATTTTATTTTTTTATATTTTTTCTAAAATCAGTTTTAGTTTAGTACTAGTATATACTTGTCAACTTAATTAATTTTATTCTTTTTGTAAATCTCACCCTTCAAATCAAAAACCTCAAATTGCAACTTATTTCTACAAATGAATAAATATAAATACTTTCTGTCAGAACCTCCTTCAACAATCACTTCGATAAAATAGTGGGCATCGTCAACTGTGACTCCACAATGGCAATTGTGTCACGACCCGATTTCGGAGTCGTGATGGCGCATGTCGTGGAACCAGGCAAGCCTCCCCTTTTTAACTAAGCTAAATTCAATTTCCAGTAAAAATGCCTTTTTTAAACGAATTTATTGATAATATTAAGAATCTAAAATTTAAACCAATATTTGAAAAACTAAATTTAAACCTCCAACCCCGGATCCAGCGTCACTAAGTCATGAGCTACTATAACATAAAGCAAAGAAAAAGAGAAATGGACAACATTGTCTCAAAATAAAGAACAACAGGTAGAATAAGAAAGAGAAGGTGAGGTCGCGATCGCCAGCTGCTACCTCGACAGCTCCAATGAAAACGCTGGCCGCTGCTCAATATCCACTACCGGGTCCCGGTGTACTTGGATCTGCACACAAGTTGCAGGGGGTAACGTGAGTACACCAACTCAGAAGTAACGAACCCAAACTATGGGCTGAGAAGTAGTGACGGAAAAAACCTCAAAAATTTACAATAAATAATATACAGAATTTAGACATGCTAACAGTTTATCAGAATGAGAAAATATGCCCAATATGCCAGCATACTCTACATGCCATCATAAAATATATGTATGAAACTCAGTATGGATATGCACATAGTGTTCACAGCTCTCCCGCATAAGTCCACTCACTACTATATATGGCTCTCAGGCCCAGGGAAGTTCCATCCCGGAATATGCATAAACATCGGTGACCGTAGTCACTGTGTACTGAGGAAAAAGGCTAGTCCAGCCCCCCACGGAGAAAATCCATCTACGAAATACAATACTCGGTCAATTTCCATATCCAGGGAAGATCCATCCCTCTCATAACATCAGCTTCGGACAAGATCTATGCCCAGGGAAGATCCATCCCTCAATATCACTTCGGACAAGATCCATGCCCAGGGAAGATCCATCCCTCAATATCACTTCGGACAAGATCCATGCCCAGGGAAGATTCATCCCTCAATACCACTGCGCTCACTGGAGGTGTAAAGACTCTGGAGGGGCCCTAGTGACCCTAGCACCATATCAAGCCAACAAAGGCATGATTTTAATATCACTGCAGTGTGCAGTCCATTCTCATAACTGTCTCAATAACAGGCTCTCGGCCTTACTCGGTCATTACTCTTCAGTCTCACTCACATGGATCACAATTGCTTCCATCAGCACGAAACAATGATAAGTATGCATGTAATTAACAATACTGAGACTGGGATATGAAATGATATGCTATAATAATACTGAGTACATGACATCAAATAATCACAACATGAAGCAGCAATATACGACCATTCGGGTCTCAGCATTTCCGGCGTGAAGCCTAGCATTTATACTTAACATGATTTCTAGCATGTTCATAATTACCACATTAATAGAAGCACATATATAATCATGGAATAATCACTAAGTGGTTCCATGGGATAAGCCAGTCCACAACTACTCGGTGCACGCCCTCACGCCCGTCACTTGGCATGTGCGTCACCTCAACAATTAGTCATAAATCATTTAGCTCGGGGTATCGAACCCTCATAACCAAGTTTGGAAACATTACTTACCTCAAAACCGGCTAAAATACTATTCCACAGTGCCTTTGCCTCTAAATCCGGCCTCTGAGTGCTCCAAATCTACCAAGTTCAGATTTTTATCATCAAATTATGCTTAAGGAGTGAATCCAAATCAAAAAATATCAATTTAGCTCAAAAACCCGAATTTGGTCAAAACCCGACCCCCGAGCCCACGTCCCGAACTCAGAAATTTTATACCAAACTGTTCTTCATCATCTCACGAGTCCGTACATATAAAGAACACTAAAATCGGAGGTCGTTTGAACCCCTCAAATAAATCCATAAAGGTCTCAAAATCTCAAGCCCTAAACCCACCTTTTTCTACTGATTTTCGTGAATTTAACACTGATATTATGTTCTATAATCATCCATAATTGAGTTTTAAGGTCCAAAACACTTACCTCTATGAAGAACAATGATTTCCCTCTTCAAAAATCGCCCCCAAAGCTCTCTGTCCGTACAAGAATGGTGTAAAAAGGGTTTAAGTCGCGGAGGGTTTCAATTTATACCTTCTGTCCAGGTGTTCCGCACATGCGGCCTCTATCTCGCATCTGCGGGATCGCACCTGCGGTCAAAATAACCGCACCTGCGACGTTTCACTAAAATGACCAACTCCACACCTACGACTTCGCAGGTGCCAGTTTTCTCCCGCACCTGCGATCCTCTACTGGCCTCTCAAATTCCGCATCTACAGAGTTCTTCTCTCTCCTGCAGGCCCGCACCTGCGATCAAACTTTGGCAGGTGCGGAAATCACTGTGGGAAAACTTCAGCAGTTGTTTGCTGCATTTTTTCAACTCCGAATTTCCGTTAACCATCCGAAATCAATCCTGAGCCCCTCGGGACCCCAATCAAAGTTACCAACACATCCCATAACATCATTCAAGCTTAGTTGCACTCTCAAAACACCAAAACTAACATCAAACACCAAATTTACATCAGATTCAAGTCGAAGAACTTTGAAATTTCTAAAATCCACCAACGATGCCGAAACTATTCAAAGCAACTCTGATTGACCTGAAACTTTGCAGACATATCCAAAATGACATTACGAACCTGTTCCAACTTCCGGAATTCCATTTCGACCCCGATATCATATTTTCCATTGCCGACTGGAAATCACCAAAAACTAACTTTCGCCAATTCAAGCCTAATTCTACACCGGACATTAAAAAAATATTCCGAACACACTCCTAAGTCCCAAATCACCTAACGAAGCTATCTGAGCCATAAAATTTGCATTCCGAGGTCGTCTCCTAATAAGTCAACTCTCAATTGACTTTCCAATTCTAACGCTATTTTTTAAGGACTAAGTGGCTAAACTCTCACTACAACTATTCTGATTTCAAGCCTACCAACTCTAACACATCAATAACAGTATAACCAACCTATGACAAGTCAAGAATAGAAATAAAAATGCAAGTTCTACGTAACGACAGATCGGGTCGTTACATATTGAAAGTTTGAGACTCTTCTTCAATTACTTGACTACTAGCACACTCTTAATCTTATTTTTTCTTGTGTAAGTTTTTGATAATTTTAAAGTTGGAACACCCTTTTGATCATTGACTCCTTTTTAATTGAGAAAAAACTAGAAATTTTAAAGTTTGAAATAGACTTAAATCAAACACCTTCCCTTTCTGTAGCAACCATTTTGTGAAAAGTCTCTATGTTCGATGTTTTTTTCTTTCTTTAGAACTTCTTTTAATACTTAGATGATAAGTATATGTTACACCCCATGTTTTCGTACGTAAAAGTACGCCATAAGTAAATTGATGAGAGCTCGAAATTGAGATATTACATCCCGCATTTTTCGTACGTTAAAAATTTCATCGTAAGTTAATTGACATAAGTTCGGGAATGAGATTATTTTAAAATTATAAGCATTTTATGCTATTTCAAACAAGTAATAAGTAAATTCGTGAAGGTGAGAGGGTAAGCAAATCGAAGAAAATAAATTTCATTGAAGATTGACATTTTGGGATAAAATACGGCCCGAGCTAAAATACATGTTATTTATGGACTAGTACCATAAAAGGTACCACATGGCCATGATAGTAAGGTATATAATGTGTGTTGAAAGTGAGTAGTAATTTAAGTAAGTTGAGATAATTCTTAATTATGTGAATGATTGGGTAATTAGTGATTTTTGGTGGAAGATTAGCTAATTAATTACAATATTTGGATAAGTCTANCCCCCCCCCCCACAAACGTGGCTGCCCAAAGGGGTTTTGATGATGAGCATTAACTCACACAAAAAAAAAGGTGACAAATTTTGGAGGGTTTCCTTGCTAAGTCATCACCTAGCGGGGACCACACCTACTACGTAAGACTTCTTAAATTCAACTAATTTCATAAAAGACTGTGTTCATTTCACAAAGAAAGAGTACGATACAATTTCATACAAGAATGAACAATTCACAATCTTCAAGTCTAATTCACAAGAAGGTGAATTAAAACTAAGGAAAGTGATGGATTTTGGGTAAATTTTCATACAATTTACATTGTGTAATATTAACGGGATTTGAAATTCTAAGAGAGCACAGTACAATATTTCTCAAGAACAACGTACAGATTGTTTTCCCTACTTCGATCCATCGTTACATGTTTTCGCAATTGACGTGTGTTGGGAGGATTGTTAAGAGAATCGACTCAGGTATGTTGAGGTTAAGCCCTTCCTTCATTTTGCATGTTCTCGTAATTGCACGAGTTTGATAACGAGGCATAAAGAAAAATTCATATCCCAGAATTTATGTATGTTTTGCTAGTTTCGCAAGTTACAATATTCTCTTTATCGGGACTTCATATTCATTTGAGTATTTCCTTTTTCCAGTCAAGAGAGTAGAGAATCTATATATACAGTGTTACAGTATTTTCATTACCATCGAGCTATAATCGATGGGCAGGCCCCTATTAGGGAAACCTCTGATCAGATGGTAAGTTATATACCNTATACAGTATTACAGTATTTTCATTACCATCGAGCTATAATCGATGGACAGGCCCCTATTGGGCAACCTCTGATCAGATGGTAAGTTATATACCGAGCCTACTGTGGCTGAGCGCCTATGAGCGAGCCCAGCATGGCCAAGATACAAAGCCTAGTACGGCCGAGCGCATATGAGCGAGCCTACTACGGCAGAGCAGTTATATATATATATATATATATATATATATATATATATATATATATATACCGAGCCTTATAGGGTTGGACATCTATTTTACTTACTATATTGAGAGAGTTGAGTCAGTAACAGCAAGTAAGCATATCTTCAGATTATGTTTGACTTCCAGTTGCCTTCACTTATTATATTATCAGTTCAGTTTCAGCTTTCAGTATATTGCCTTACATACTCGGTATGTTATTTCTTATTGACGTCCCTTTTCTGGGGGCGCTGCATTTCATGCGTGCAGGTTCAGACAGACAGACGGGTAGACCTCCTCATTAAATGTTGCCCGAGTTCAGCTTGATCGGTAAGCTCCATGCCTTTCGGAGTTGTCAGGTCTAGAGCTTTATGTACATCTTGTGTATATATCTATATATGTTATGAGTAGGTTGGGGAGCTGTTCCAATCACAGTATATCCACCAGTAGAGGATTGTAGACATATACTGTCAATTAGTGCAGTATGTTGGGATGGTAGGACTTTTATGTATATTTCATTGGTATGTCAGCTGTAGTAGTTATGACGGCCTTTTCAGCCCAGCTTTATCTTGATATTTAGTCAGCATTCACAGTTGTCTTGCAATGTGTCCCATGGCCAAAGTATAACATCACATGTTCAGAGTTCCTTAGTTGCAAGTTGGTATGCAAGGATAGATGAGGCATCGGGTGCTGGTATCGCCTCCAGGTTCGGGGCGTGACAATATCTATCATAATCATTAAGTTTTTAAAGAGTTGCATGCCGAATTTTGTCGCTAGTAATTAGCATCTAGGTGCACATCGAATCTTATCATTAGTAATTAGCAAATAGTGGTGCCCCAATCGCCCTCAAATTCTGAATCCACCTCTGAATAGCTCTCGGATATTTTTGTTAGTAAACTATATTTGTAAAATAATTCTGGAGAAAATAAAATACATATTAACAGAAATATGAAATAAACATAATTTAATTCGAGCCCGCTGAATTCACAGTGTTTCCTTAAGGAATCCAACCCCCTCCTAGTACCCAAGGTTGTGGATTATTTCCTCCCAGGATAGAACGAATTAAACACTGGTGCAGCGGTACTTCAAATTCCAGTGTTTCAGCGAACACAAAGTTCGGTAACAAATCACACAAAATGTTGCTTTTTTTGAAGTTAAAATTATGCAAAAGAAAGGAGGAGAACTCAAAAAATCATATGAAAAATATGAGAGAATGGACTGGTGTTGAGCTGAAAACTGAAGAGGTGCATCTCTTCAGAATGTTTGTTTATGTAAAACGGTCATAGCATAAATGTCATAACATTAATGGCTATTTACGCAACAATAAATCGAGAATTCTAGAGGGAGGTTAATTTTCAATTACAAAACCGAAAACCTGAAACGGATAACGGAAAAACGTTTAATATTCCGTTAGATTTAATATTAATATTAATATTTCGTTGTATTTCTGTTAATGTTTACTATTAACAAATATATTTGGTCCAAAAAATTAATCAATCAATCGATCATTTGACCGAATTCGTATCCGAATTCGAAGCCGAAGTCGATCCGAGCGAGCAAGCGACGACTACGGCGCGAGGCGAATGGCTATATCGCGGAAGTATGCATGAAAAAATATGTGATTCGCAAGCAAGGATTAATTTCATCTGAATAAGTAGGTTTCCCTTTGAACTTTCCGTAGTGAACTTATGGCGGATATACTCGGTCAATTGGTAGATTTGATATCTTTGAACCGTCGAACTTTGGTGTATACCTAGACAACCATAAGCCACACAACCAACCCTTAACCGTCTTTGGTTCTCATTGTTGTGTTCGTTTCATCCATGAACACCGCCTGGTTCATAAGTGCGTAGAGAACTGACCTTTCAAAATTCTCCTTGAAGCGGCTAAAACTTCACACTTACATCGGTGATTCCTAAGCGTGTCATCCCGTAGATACACTATTTGATATACCCCGTATCAAATTTAGAAATTATTAAAAAGCCTTAATGCTTTATCCTCGGTACTAAACATTGTCCCATCACGAGAATGGACCAAAATTTTAGTTGACAATATTGAATCGTCACTAATGACTTTGTTTGATCTCCTTGAACCTAGATCTTGGGATCTCCAGTCTTCTAGGTAGAGTTACCGCCATAATGACTTGTTCTCGGCCATAGTCCCATTCCCCTCAATGATTTCTCAACTACCTCTCTAGTTAGGCCTTTTGTAAGTGGATCTGACGCATTATCGCTTGACTTTACATAGTCAATCATGATAATTCCCCTAGAGAATAATTGCCTAACGGTTTTATGTTTTCGTCATATATGACAAGATTTACCGTTATACATAACGCTTCCAGCCCTTCCAATTGCCGCTTGACTATCACAATGTATGCATATTTGATGCCAACGGTTTGGGCCAAAATGGAATGTCTTCCAAGAAATTTCGGAACCATTCAACTTCTTCACCGGCTTTATCTAAGGCTATGAACTCAGCCTCCATCATAGAGTGGGAAATACAAGTTTGTTTGGACGACTTCCAAGATACCGCTCCTCCACTAATAGTGAACACATATCCACTTGTGGACTTAGAATGAGTTGAATCGGTAATCCAATTTGCATCACAGTATCCCTCAATCACCACAGGATATTTACTGTAGTGCAAAGCAAAGTCCTGGGTATGTTCTAAATATCCCAAAACTCGTTCCATTGCCATCTAATGAGATTGACCTGGATTGATCATGTATCGACTCAATTTACTTATAGCACAATCTATATCTGGTCGTGTACAATTCATGATATACATTAAGCATCCAAACACACGAGCATAATCCAATTGTGATATGCTTTGTCCTTTGTTCTTTGTTAATGCAAGATTCACGTCAATTGGAGTCTTTGCAACTTTAAACTCTAAGTGCTTGAATTTTTCAAATACTGTCTTAATATAATGAGATTGTGACAACGCTAGACCTTGAGGAGTCTTATGGATCTTAATCCTCAGAATTGAATCAGCAACTCCCAAGTCCTTCATATCAAACTTTCCAGTTAGCATACGCTTAGCCGCATTTATGTTAGCAATGTCATTATTCATTATCAGCATATCATCCACATATAGGTAAACAATGACTATGTGATTTAAAATATTTTTAATGTACACACATCTACCACATTCATTTATCTTAAAACTATTTGACAACATTGTTTGGTCAAATTTCGCATGCCATTGTTTGGGTGCTTGTTTTAGTCCGTAAAGGGACTTAACAAGTCTACATACCTTCTTTTCTTTATCTGGAACTACAAACCCTTCAGGTTGTTCAATGTATATTTCTTCCTCCAACTCTCCATTTAAGAGGCCATTTTAACGTCCNTACATACCTTCTTTTCTTTACCTGGAACCACAAACCCTTCAGGTTGTTCCATGTAAATTTCTTCCTCCAACTCTCCATTTAAGAAGGCCGTCTTAACATCTATTTGATGAATTTCAAGACCATAAACTGCAGCTAACGCTACTAATGTTCGTATGGACGTAATTCTTGTAACTGGAGAATATGTATCAAAATAGTCAAGACATTCTCGTTGTCTATATCCTTTGACCACAAGTCTTGCCTTATATTTATCAATAGTGCCATCATCTTTCATTTTCCTCTTAAAGATCCATTTAGAACCCAACGGTTTATTTCCAGGAGGAAGATCAACCAATTCCCATGTATGGTTGTTCAATATGGATTCTATTTCACTATTGACTGCCTCTTTCCAAAACAATGATTCCGAAGAAGACATAGCTTCTTTAAATGTTCGAGGCTCATTCTCCAATAAGAAATTCACAAAATTTGGTCCAAATGAAGTAGACGTTCTTTGATGTTTACTACGTCTTGGATCCTCCTAATTAAATGTACTTTCTTTTGTTTCTTCCCGAGGTCGTTTAGATCCTTCACCAATCGACTCACATTCCTTTTTATACGAATATATATTTTCAAAGAACTCAACATTATTTGATTTTATAACCGTATTATTATGAATGTCGGGATTTTTCTATCTATGAACCAAAAATCGATATGCTTTAATATTGGTCGCATATTCTATGAAAACATAATCAACGGTTTTCGGTCCTATTTTTACCCTTTTGGGTTTAGGAACTTGTACTTTTGTCAAACACCCCCATATTTTAAAATAATTCAAGTTGGACTTCCTTTCTTTCCATTTTTAATGGATTGTATTTTGCTATGGGGTACTCGATTTAGTATTCGGTTAGCCGTAAGAACGACTTCCCCCACAAGTTCTGTGGCAAAACAGAACTTATCAACAATGTTTTCATCATCTCCTTTAATGAACAATTCTTTCTTTCTGCAATCCCATAGATTGGGCCGTGTAAGGGGCCGTTGTTTGATGAATAATTTCATATTCTTAACATGTTTCTTCAAAAGGAGATTAATATTTACCACCTCTATCACTTCTTATCATTTTAATTTTCTTGTTAAGTTGCGTTTCAACTTCATTTTTGTATTGCTTGAATGCGTCTATTGCTTCATCTTTACTATTAAGTAAGTAAACATAGCAATATAGAGTACTATCGTCAATAAAAGTTATGAAATACTTATTTCCCCCTCGAGATGGTATTGACTTCATGTCGCAAATATCTGTATGAATTAAGTCTAAAGGATTTGAATTCCTTTCAATTGACTTATAAGGATGTTTAACATACTTAGATTACACACATATTTGACATTTTGATTTGTCGCATTCAAAATAGGCAATACTTCCAAGTTAATCATTTCCCCTAAGGTTTTATAATTGACATGACCCAAATGTATATGCCATAATTCATTTGACTCAAGTAAGTAAGAGGAAGCTAAAATTTTATTATTATTTTCAACAACCATTACATTCATCTTGAAAAGACCCTCAGTGAGGTAACATTTTCCTACAAACTTTATTCTTACTTATTACAACCTTATCGGATACAAAAACACACGTTCTTAACAAGAAGTCCAGTAGAGATTAAGTTCTTCCTAATCTCGGGAACATGAAGGACGTTGTTCAAAGTCACCACCTTGCCAGGAGTCATTTTCAGAAATATCTTCCCACATCCTTCAATCTTGGCCGTTGCAGCATTTTCCATAGAAAGCGTCTCTTCGGGTCCAATAGGAGCATATGTAGCAAAATCTTCTCTAACAGCACAAACATGGCGTGTGGCTCCAGAATCAATCCACCACTTCTTAGGATTTCCCACCACGTTGCATTCAAAAAGCATAGCACACAAGCCATCAACATCATCGTGCTTTTCAACTATGTTTGCTTGACCCTTCTTCTTTTCTTTCTTTGGAGCACGACAATCTACAGATCTGTGTCCAGCTTTTCCACAGTTGTAGCAATTCCCATTGAACCGCTTCTTGCCTTGGTTATTTTTCGGTCCAAAAGCCTGCTTCCTCTTTTTGTTATTCTGAGGTGCATCCTCAACAATGTTTGTTCCCATTATTGTTGAGTTTCCACGGCCTTTATTTTCAGCAGCTTTGTTTTCCTCTTCGATTGTCAACCGAACAATGAGATCTTCAAGGGACATCTCCTTGCTTTTATGTTTAAGTAATTTTTGAAGTCCTTCCACAAAGGAGGTACCTTCTCAATCATCACTGCAACTTGGAATGCTTCATTAATGACAAGACCTTTAATGAAAATTCTATTAGTAAATATAATAAAATTAATACGTTCAACATCAGTATTAATTCGAATTATACCTTCAGCAAGGATATCGTGAATAATCACTTGCAATTCCTGGACTTGGGTAATAACAGACTTGTTATCTACCATTTTGTATTCCAAAAATTTAGCGGCAACGAATTTCTTCAACCCGACATCTTCATTTTTGTATTTTCTTTCAAGCACAACCCACAGTTCTTTTGACGTCTCCACATTACTATAGACGTTAGATAGATCGTCCTCCAGTCTGCTTAGAATGTAATTCTTGCATAGAAAATCAGAATGCTTCCACGCCTCAGTCACAAGGAAACGTTCATTTTCTGGAGTTTCATCGGGCAGAATAGGAACATCTTCCTTAATGAACTTCTGCAGACTTAAAATAGTCAAGTAGAAGAACATCTTCTGTTGTCACCGCTTGAAATCAATCCCGAAAAAAATTTCGGATTTTTTCGCCGGTGCCAATGCCGGTGTTCGGCTTGTCGATGCATTGGCAGTCACCATCGATACAGCTTGGTTTCCGTTGTCATTCGTCATTTCTGTAAAAGAATGACACAACCAAACGTTTAAACTACTGGAGTAGAAAATCACGTAGATTTTATTCTTCGATGGAGTAGAAAATCGCCACGAAGGCTTTGATCTCCAGATGATTAAATAAAACACAAATACATAAAACAAAATTAGATAAATTCCTTAAGCTTGTTAGTAAACTGTATTTGTAAAATAATTCTGGAAAAAATAAAATAACATATAAGCAGAAATATAAAATAAACAAAATTTAATCCGAGGCCACTGAATTCACAGTGTTTCCTTAAGGAATTTAACCCCCTCCTAGTACCAAGGTTGTGGATTATTTCCTCCAAGGATAGAACGAATTACACACTGGTGTAATGGTACTTCAAACCCCAGTGTTTCAGCGAACACAAAATTCGGTAGCAAATCACACTTATTGTTGCTTTCTTTGAAGTTAAAGTATGCAGAAGAAAGGAGGAGAACTCAGAAAATCGTATGGAAAATCTGAGAGAATGGACTGATATTTATAGTCAATGTTGAGCTAAAAACTGAAGAAGTGCAACTTTTCAAAATGGATGTTTATGTAAAACTGCCATAGCATAAATGCCATAATATAAATGGTTATTTATGCAACAATAAACCGGGAATTCAAGAGGGAGGTTAATTTTCAGTTACAAAATCGAAAACCTGAAACAGATTTCTGTAAATGTTTACTATTAACAAATAAATTTGGTCCAAAAAATTAATCAATCAATCTATCATTTGACCGAAGCCGAGTGAGCGACAACGACGGCGCGAGACTTGCCTTCTTCTCAACTCTTTAAGAGCTAGAAGAAGAGCAATTGTTTATATGCCCATCAAAAAACTTTTCCTCTTCCAATATGGAACAATGTCCCTTTGTCAAGGAGGGAAACTCAAATATTTTATTTTTCCCTCCATTTCCCATTCACCCTCTTTTAAGCTACATTAAAACTTAATAACCCAACATATTTGCCGCTGCCCCTCCCCGTGTTCCACACTTGAGTTTGTTGCATATTATCTACTCTTGTTTAAAGTTTAATGATGACTTCAGGAAAGTTGCAAGGGTCCTAATTACCTGTAACACTCTTGATGTTGTAGCAGTAGCTCTACTGAAGTCTTTCTGAGCAAATGCACTTTCTAGTATTGCCTGATCATAGGGAAAAAGAAAGGTCAAAGTTATGAATTTAGTTTACAATTTTTGATCATGCTCATGCTTTTGCAGGTTAGAAGATTGAAACTCTACTTCTCAAAACACTCCAAATGTTACATTAGTACAGAATGTAATTATCTGTTGCTCACTCGCTCTGAGAAATGCCACCAAAGCCTTGTGGATTTGGCGACAAGTATAGATGTGCACATAGCAATAGGTTATTTTGAGAGGGAAAAATGATGATCATTTGAAATAGAATTTTCTGCAGCATCTCCCATTTGAAATTGCGCCTTTCAAAAAATGATAGGAAGAACATCTGACCAGAAACATCCAACCCACAACTCGCAAGAGCAAGTAGATGTGAAATGAAGCCATTTTTGTTGGTCCTAACCTTGCAGCCAATGATGCAACTAAGGTTATGCAGAAGGAAATCTGGTGAATAAAAACATTTCAACATTTCGGGAAAGCTCATGTCTTGTAATATCTCAAGATAATTTGTTTCACAGAGATGAGGTACTCTTTCCATTCAGCTCACTATTCAAAATCCCTATAGCAAATGTCAAAGCAACAGGATGCTATTACAGAGGAATACAAATACAAGATGAAGACAGACTGAATGAACAGAACATGTGATATATAAATCACTTAAATTTCTCATTCCAAAGTTTCTGCAGACTGAATTCCAAAATCTTTATGAACCAAATATTTCAGCATATCTTGTAACATCTCTCGCTAAAGTGACACTAGGGCAAATCTAACTAAAAAAATCAATGGAGTGTATAGCTGTAATTCCTTCATAACTGTATTAAAAAGGTAAGAGTCAGGAATTCACTCAATCAATTCATTCATCCCACAAACCTACTCTATATTAATTCGGGATGTTGTGTTTGTCGCTCCCCCTCTATGTGCTCCACGCTTGAGTTTGTTGCATATTATCTTCCCTTGTTTAAAGCTCATAGGAGGCGTCAGGAAAGTTGCGATAGTCCAGCTGCTCTCCATTCTCTCGTTTCAATGTTACTAAGCTTTCCTTATAAACATAAATCCCACAGCCTTCTTCATATGCTACTCTCCTCAGGCCTGGATGACGATTTCCAAGATGCCTCGTCTTCTTAGTCCTAACATTATAGGAGACTAGTCAAGAACGTCTAGTTAACAAAATGAGATTGCTGGAATAGCAAGTCTTAAAACATGTAAAGCATTGAAAGGTAAAAAGTTTGTTCCAGACGCCTGGTTGGATCATTACCCATATATCATAAACACAATTTCCATGAAATCCGAACAGGGCAACCGAGTCATCAAGCATATCAGAGAACTAAAAGAGTTAACAACTGGCCCTTCAATCTCTTCAAACACCTCATTGCTAAAGGCAAACGAAAGAATGCTGTACTTAAGCCGCTTGCTTAGCAGCCAATAATAAGCCCCATTCAGATAAGCAGTACCATAGGCTTCATGTAAAGAGCGTCCGTAGGATTTGAATTTAATTTTAGGTGTAATGTTTCTACATGAGTCCGTAGAAGAAGAGTAGACAGCTGCATATTCATTTTCACCAAAGTGGAAATTATAGTAAACAACCTTATAGTCATTAGTCAAGGGATCTAACCCGAACCCAAAGTGAGTGTACTGGATTTTGTGTTGAGGGAGGTCCCTCACCTCTCTGGTTGAAGGAAGGATTCCACAGGGCCATTGCAAAGATTTGTATGTACCTATTTTGGGGACCAATTTCTCTCTGCAACAAAAACAAACCATCCACAGAACCTATAACTTTCGTCAAACCTCTAAATCTATGGATATAATCAGGAGTTTCACCATCACAATTATTCTCTGAAATCAAAGTAATGAGAAAGGAATAATCATAAATCAGGAATTGGGAAGGCTCATTCTTGCTACAATTCAAGTGTTTTCTAATAAAAGCTCAGCTCTTGATAAGAACATACCAGTTCTTGCACACGCATTTGAATCGCAACAACGACTTCACGGACAGCCTGACTAGAATTTCTCCGTCTACATCTTCAGGGAAAGGCCGACGACCAATTTCGATGCTGCCCATAATCGAGATAAACAAAGAAAAAATCCAAAATAACGGTTACAGAAATTGATTGGTAGGACTGAGGAAGATGAAGAAAATGGTAGTGCCATTGATGAATGAATTACTGCACATTTCCCTCTCTAAATAGAAGAAATTATTGTTGTCATACATTCCCCATTTTGAGGCGTTGTTTCATTCTCTTTTATTTAATTGCCACCATATTGGGTATACTATATTAATCTAACTATAATATTATCGGATTATCCATTGCCAAGTCAACAATATTGAACTTAGTTCTATTTTGGTTTTAAGTAAAATATAATCGGAAAAAATTGATTTAAAATTTTATTATTACACATTTATATGTATATGTTTATATTAAAATTTATCATAGATATTTAATCATTTGAACTCTTAGTTGGAAGTCTAGTTCTTTCTCGCGATAATAATTAAGTTCTTTGCATTTATACGGTAGTTTTATTTTTCAAGTCCAAAAATCTATTACATATTAAAAATAACTTTCCTTTAATTGAGTCCATAAATTACTCATCACTATTTAATTTAATTATATATACTATCAATATATTTTAATAAATGGCTATTTTGCTTAAAGAATAGTTGGTTTGATAATGCTTTGCTAGAATAAAATCGGCAGAAAATGTAATTAGCAAATGTCTTACATCTAAGGAAATCCCAGACAAGAAACCAAAATAATCGAAAAACAAAACAAAAATCGACATAAACGAACCTATAAAAAACTAAGTTAGTTAGTTTGATTTAGTTCTAATATATATGAAAAACCGACTTAATTATAGTAGAAAACAAACAAACACTCCTAAAGTTAGTTATAGCAGGTAAATTTTCTTTTTAAAGATCATTTTCAATTAATGACTCCAAAAACAAGAGATATGCAAAAATGCAACTCATTCAATTGAGTTTTGCAGCTGATCTTTTACTTTTCTGTAGGGGTAACTTTATATCCAGATGCTTTCAAATTTTGATCAGGTTTGTTTGAACATTAATCGTATTGTTTTATTAAGTTTTAATTGTCATCTTATTTGTCAATCTAATATACCCAATAATAAAAAAAATTATTAAATTAAAAGGACTTATAGTCATTGAATAAATTTTTTGTTCTATATTTTTCTTTATTATACTATCGAATGTTCGTATTCTTACATTGTTAATAAAAAAATTATTAGCATATTACTTTGTTTAATATTTTGTCGTATATTTTATTACTCTTGATATATTTTTTATTTTGAAGTAATTCTATTGTTCACAATAATATTGTCTGAATTTTAATGAATAAAATTTCTATTAAATTGAAGGGACTTATATAATCATCGAATAACTCTTTTATTCTATATATTTCTTTATTATACAATCCAATTTTTGGTATTACTATATTGTTAATAAAAAATTATTAGTGTATTACTTTGTTTAATATTTTTGTCTGTTGTTTTCTTTTTGTATAATAAAAGATAAATATTTTATTACTCCTAAAATTATTTTAAATTTTAAATTTTATTTTATTATTTTCAATAATATTTTCTAATTTTAATGAATAACAAACAAAGAATTTAACTAACATAAACCAACACTTGCCCATGTCTGTGTAGTTAATTTTAGTTAGTTAATTCGTTATCTCTTTTTCTACTTTCTTTTTTCTTTTTTAAGAAAATAATTATTGAGCCTTCAAATTTATAGGAGGTTTGTCCTAAAATGAGACACTTTTTAAATTTTTATTGTTACTCTTGGATATAGACTATCATATAAGGAAGAAACTACTCCCAAATGTGAATTGAAATTTTTTTATTTTTTTATTTTAAAATAATTTTAAAACTCTAACTTGAAACTACTCCCTCAATTGAAATTCTTTTTTTAATTTAATATAATTTTAAAACTCTCACTTTATTGGAGCTTTATCTAAAAAATCTACATTTATCATCTTATGGTTGTCACGACCCATATTTCCAACCTTGGGGATCGTGTGGCGCCTAACATCACACTTGCTAGGCAAGCCAATGTTAGAGTTTGATTAGCTATTTTCCTTTGATTATCCATTTAAACATAATAAAATAAATTTAAAGTAAACTTAGTCTAATGGTTTCCAAAGAATAACTCCAAATATAAAATAATAAACAAATAACTAAACTGAGCCACGAACTAATTATATAAATAACTCTAAGACAACCCCAGGGTCTGGTGTCACAATTCACGAACTACTAAAGAATATTACAAATAATGGGCTGAAAGAAATAATATAACTGTTTTGAGAAAATATAAAACAGTCTCTACGAACTAAGAGAAGACTCTCGGGATCTGCGAATGCCGGCAGATATACCTCGTGTCTCTGGATAATAGATAATCGCTACTAAAAATCTCTACTACTGGCCGGTACCTGGATATACACAAAAGAGTGTCGAGTGTAGTATCAGTACAACCGACCCCATGTACTGAGTAAGTGCCGAGCCTAACCTCGACAAAGTAGTGACGAGGCTACGGCGGGGCAATTATAACTTAACCTGTAGCAACATATATAATAATAAAGCAATAAAATAATTCTACACAAATAAGAAAGATAAACTGCAACAATAAATAGAATAACTCAGTCGCATATTCCAGGCCTCAGCTGTAATCAATATCTCACATAAATTTTTAAACTTTACTTTAAAATAACTGTATGTGCATAATACGAGAAATAGTAGAGTAAAACCATAATATTTTTCCAAATCATTGTGTTTAAAATCAGTAACACACAAATATCCTCTCTTATCATTGTCTTGTTGTGGCGTGCAACCCGATCCCACCTGTCCACCCTTATCACTATCATTTATCTCACATGTCCACCCTTATCACTATCATATACCTCACCTGTCCACCCTTATCACTATCTTGTTATCCACCCTTATCACTATCAATTTATTTATTTGTCAAGAACTTTTACAATTCAGGCCAAGTCTTTCACAACACTTTTATCTCAATAATTGTAAACAGAAAAACTGTACTTCTCATAGACTCATCAATATTATCACAAAAATAGAACCAACAGGAATACATATATATCTCGTAAAACAATGTCAACCCACTCAATCTCTATGTACCACAATAAAACCAAGAAAAAAATTATTACTTTTTCAAAAATAATTGCAACCAGACTTAACAATAAATTAACAAGCCAAGTCATCATGGAAACAACAATGGACATGAAACAATTAAAACATGAGCAATTAAATTGGAAACGGGGAAGGGATCATGTAAGCAGACAATTTGGTGGTGCATAGATACTCGTCACCTCACCTATACACTACACACATGCAATTTCACATAACAATTAAGTTGGGGATTCATATTCCCTCAAGTCAAGGTTAAACCAAGCACTTACCTCAATTTCGCAGGTCACTCACTGTTCAACTATAGTTTTTCCTCTTGAATTCACCTACAATACACTCGAGTCTAAACATAATTAACTTAATACCATTAATTAATGCTAAAGGAACTAACTTTACTGAAAATTATAATTTTTTCTAAGTTTTCTCAAAAAAAAATTAAAACCCGACCTCGGGCCCGCTTGGTTCAAACTCGGAGTTTGGACCAAATTACGTTTACCCATTCATCCACGATCCCGAATATACAATTAGTTTCGAAATCCGACCTCAATTCGAGGTAAAGATTCGATTTTTATAAAATTCCCTAATTCTAACCAAACCCTTAATTTTTACCATGAAAATTCTTAGTTTTTTATTTAAATGTGATGAAAAATATTGGGTAATTGAAATAGTAAAGTTTAGAATTGATTACCAACAACTTGGGGATGAACTTTGATGAAGAAAAACGTCCTTAGGGTTGTTTAGTTCGAAAATTATGAAGAAAAAGGGTTCTGTCCGCGTTTAAAAGTGTATTTATATAGCTGGGCAGGCCTTCTATGCGTTCGCATAGGGCTGCCCGTATTCGCATAGGGTCAGACCTCATTGGCCATCGCGTTCGCGTTGGGGTGGGGGGGGGGTGCGATCGCGTAGAGGAAACCCAGTTCTCTCCCCCCAGGCCCCATTTACCTTATGCGATCGCGAGGGACGCTATGCGTTCGCATAGCACAAAAAGGGGCCAGCATATTATACTCTATGTGTTATCGACAAAGGCAATGCAAACGCGTAGAGTTAAATACCTGGGCACCAAAAAATGGAAAAATCAGCAACTTTTCAAGTGTAAAACATCTCGTGGCCTATCCGAAACTCACCCGAGCCCTCGGGGCTTAAAATCAAATATGCACGCAACTCTAAAAACATCATAAGGACATGCTCGTGCGATCAAATCATGAAAATAACATGTAAAACTATGAATTAAACCTCAAAAATCATTATTGTTCTCAAGAACACTTAAAGTTCATTATTTCTCAATCGGACGCCCAAATCACGTAAAATAAAACACTATTTTTCACCAAATTTCACAGTTAGCATTTAAATACTATAAAAAATCTTTACAGGGCTCCGGAACCAAAATACCGGTCCGATACCAATGGTTTCAAACATTAATTCTTTTCTTTATTTCATTAATATTTCAGCACAATTTCTTTCAAAAATTGATTTCTAAGGCTTGGGACCTCAGAATTGATTTTCGGGCATACGCCCAAGTCTCATATTTTACTGCAGACCTTCTGGGATCATTGGAACACAGATTCAGATCCGTTTTCTCAAAAAGTTGACCAAAGTCAACTATAATCGAATTTTAACTCTAGAAATTGCTATGCCTCATATGTTCACATAAAAGCTTTCCGATTTCACGTCCGGACTGCGCACGTAAATTGAGATATTTAAAATTAAATCCTTTTAGGGCTAATAAGCCTAGAACGAAGTCTAAATTCATAAAATGACCTCTTGGGTCATCACAGTTATGCCATTTGGCATCATATAATTATTTTATTTCTCTTTTCGTATTAATTAAAAGAAATTCCCTTAACGAAATGTTCTTCGCCTTTTTTATCCTTTGTAATTACCTTTTATGTTGGATAAATTCTTAGTTTTAATACAAAAAGGTATTTTGAGAAAATCAAAATTAAATTGCCCAACAATTTATGTCACTTTAGGTTTTAGCATTATATTTTTCTACCGTAATTAATGTAATTTTAGATTAGGATTCTTTAACACGTTGTTTGAATCATTGTTCCCCGTCATTTTATAATGTATCATATTGTACTGCATTGTATTGTATCGTATCGTTTTATGAATACAATGTTTGGATAGATTGTATGTTGTTGTTGTTGTTGTTAAATAACATTTTGCTGTTTGGTTTGACGGTATCGTACTGTATTGTAACTGATAAGTTTATCAAAATATCTTCAATTATTTTAAATATTTAATTTATCAAGAATTACACATAAAAATTATTTAACAAAATCCCTTTCTACTAATTTATCACTAATTATGTCTTATATATAAATTAAGCAATTAAATTCATGCAAATTCTATCGAAATTAGTTGAACAAGTTAACAATATTGAAAATAATAATAAGTACACTATATTCATAATTAGATCATAATAATAAAATTAAAAAAAAAATAAGTAAACTCCATTCAGGCAAAAGTAAAACAAAACCTTTACCTAAAAAGTATGGAGAAGCGGTAGAAGAACAAAACGAGTTTTTCACGTATGTAGGTTATTATATAAGTTATATTTGGGATGCTGTATTTGAGAAATTATATAGGTTATTAGACTTCACGTAAAATTCTATTATAGAATTATATGAGAAAGAGACTTTGCTATTATTTAAAATAAAAAAAGGTAAAGGGTAAAATAGAATTATAAAGTTATAAGTTAGGGCATAATTAGAAAGAAAAATAGGAAACAATCCCACCAAACCAAATCGGTTGTTTCAAAAAATAGAACTTTTCTTTATTCCGGAACAATGGATTTAACAATACAATACAATCAATTTTAACTAAACAATCAAAACAAACATTATTCTGAAAAACAATACAATACGATACAATGGATAACAACCATCCAAACAAGCTGTAACCTGAATTTTCGAGCAATTAATTTTAGTCTGGATTTAGTCTTCTTTTATCATAATTAAAGCCATATTTTGCTCTTCTAGAATTCTAAACCAAAAGTACATAATGAACAACAATTAATGACACTAGGGGTATGTTTGGTATAACGGAAAATATTTTCTGTGAAAAATATTTTTTGAAAAAATATTTTATCGGAAAACAAGTAGTAATCTTATTTATTTTTCAGTACTTGGTAAGCAAATTAAGAAAAATATTTTTTCAAGAGTATTCATAAAGAATTTTGATACAATAAACATGAAGCCATAAACTTTCGAACCAACAATTTCCAAACCCACAAATTTCATAACCTTATGAACCGCAAAACTTTCGAAATCGCGAAATTTCGAACCCGTAAATTTTATATTTTCTAAACCCATAAACTTCGAAACACATAAACCCCCGAACTCATAACTTTGGAACTTGTAAAATTTTGAACCTGTAAACCGAAAGATGAAAAAAGTA
>MDKI01190691.1:0-57125 GCA_005239505.1 Nicotiana paniculata | reverse complement strand
TAAAATATCAAAAGCAGTAGAGAGATGCTGGAAATGGTCTTGTGCTTGTGTTGATTTGACCAACATATCATCAATATAGACTTCCATCGTCTTTCCAAGATGTTGTTGGAACATTTTAGTCACTAACCTTTGATAGGTGGCTCCAGCGTTTTTCAAGCCAAAAGGCATAACTTTATAAAAGTAAGTCCCCCTGTTTGTAATGAAGGAAATTTTTTCCTCATCTGAGGGATTCATTTTAATCTGATTATAACCAGAATATGCATCTAAAAATCTCAATAATTCATGACCTGTTGTGGCATCAATCATTTGATCTATATGCGGCAATGGGAATGAATCTTTGGGGCATGCTTTATTTAAGTCGGTATGATCTACGCATACTCTCCACTTGTCATTCTTTTAGGTACTACCACGGTGTTTGCTAACCAGTTACGGTACGTTACCTCTCGTATCGAACCAATCTTCAATAGTTTTTGTACCTCTCCGTCGATCACTTGGCGCTTGAATGGTCTTTGCTTTCTTTTCTTCTGCTTAACAAGTACGAAGGATAGATCTTCATTTAGTTTATGAGTCATCACTTCTAGTGGGATGCCTGTCATATCTGAGTGGGACCACGCAAAGCAGCTGCGTTAGCCTTTAAATAATCAATTAACTTACCTCTTCGAGCGGGGCCTAGCCTCGTGCCTATATACACTTTCTGCTCAGGCTTTTGTTTAGATAATGGAACAACTTCGAGCTCCTCCATAGTTGTTTTGATGTGCTCATCTTCCTCCGGTTCATGAATGACGTCCGATCTGGAATCTGCATCATTGTGGTATAGTACACCTTCCGTGGTAACTTGATTCTCCTTCTCGTAAGTAGTTTCTTTCATACATATTTCAGCAATAATACCTTCTGTACCTATTTGGGTAGTAATTTCTTCCATGCCTGTTTGGGCGCGGTTACCTGCTTGGGAGATTCCCTTATCTCGTAATTCTTCCACCTCTATTTTCTTGTTGTAGTGTACCACATAGTTTATATTTTTTGCGGTCTGCTGATCGCCTTTGATTTGTTGAATCCCCCATTCAGAAGGGAATTTAATTACCTGATGCAACGTGGAGGGTATCGCTTTCATGTCGTGGATCCATGGTCTTTCCATGATCACGTTATAATCCATGTCAGTATCGATGACTTGGAACCTGGTACTTTTGATCACCCCCTCAGCATAAGTGCTAAGCTCAATTTCTCCTTTTGTTATAATCGTAGAGTTATCAAACCCTGATATGGCTCGTGCCCTTGGGATTACTTGATTTCCCAGTAGCATTTCTTCCTGACTCTTAGCAAAATGATACTGACTGAACTACCTGGATCAATCAATACCCTTTTTATGTTTAGTTTCATGAACAAGTAAAGATATTACTAGAGCACCATTGTGCGGAAGCATTAATCCGCCGTTATCTGCATCATCAAATTTTATATTGTCTTCTTCCATATTTTCACGAGCCCGTTTTCCATGTGTAATTGTGAAATTCGTGGTTGTTTTTGCAGATCACTCCATTTACTTCTTCACCTCCGTGTATCACGTAGACGGTTCATTTTGGAGAAGGAGGCTTTGGGGGCTCCTGCTTGTTCCTCATATATGCTTGTTTACCTTTATCACTAAAACATTATGTTGAATAGCCATGTTTCAATAAATTTTCTACTTCACCTTGTAAAAATCTGCAATCCGCAGTTTTGTGCCCATGATCGTTATGGAATTCACACCAGTGATCTGGTTTCCTTCTACTTGGATTTGAACGCATCTCTTTGGGCCACTTAACCTTGTCTCCCATGTTCCTCAATATAAAGACAAGTTCAATAGTACTTACGTTAAAGGTATGATCCCCAATTTGAGTATTACCTCTAGGTCGTTCATCTCGATCTTTTCTCGATCTAGACGAGGATGAGACTACGTCTCTTTCTTGTGATCTATAGTCCGACCTAGTGTTTTCGAACCTGGGGATAATATCGCGTCCCGAGGGTCCTAAGTAAGGATCGTACCTATTTTTACCTGATCATCTATCTGATTCAGGATGTATGGATCTGGAATGATCTTCATCTCTCGAACGAGCAATGATATCTTCTTCTATTCTGAATTTAGTATTGTACCTGTTATATACATCGTTCCATGTTATAGCGGGGAATTCTCTTAGACTTTCCTTAAGTCGGCTCGTGGCTTCTAAGCTTTTATCGTTTAAGTTGCTTGCAAATACCATGGCTGCCCAATTATCAGGCACCTTGGGCAACTGCATTCTTTCTTATTGAAACCTGTCTACAAACTCATGGAGTAGTTCCGTGTCTCCTTGTTTTATTTTGAATATATCTTTCATTCTCTTCTCAACTTTTTGTGTACTAGAGTGTGCTTTTATAAACGAATCTGCAAGCTCAGCAAAAGAGTCAATAGAATTTTCAGGGAGAAGAGAATACCAGGTTAGGGCCCATTTGGTAAGTGTTTCCCCAAATTTTTTGACAAGGACTGATTCAATCTCTTGTTTTATTAAGTCGTTGCCTTTTACCCCAGTAGTGAAAGCAGTCACATGGTCACGTGGGTCAGTTGTTCCATCATATTTGGGAACGTCAGGCATTTTAAACTTCTTGGGTATAGGCAAGGGTGCCTCACTTGGCTTCCAAGTTTGTTGAGAATACCTATCAACATCAATGCCTTTGATGATAGGTAGTACTCCAGGAATTTGTTCGATGCGATCGTTCTGCTCCTTCATCTGTTTCTGCATGGTTAGCAGTAAATTTTGTAATTCTGAGTTATTAGATATACCTGGTCTCGTTTCGAGAGATTCATTAGGAGTATCTCCTCTTCCTGAGTTTGCCAACCCAGATTGAGGATTTTCCATGGTGATGGTGTTATTGGGGGGTGGCGTCGGCGGTGTAGGTAACGCTACCGGTAATTCTCTCGCAAATTCTTGCAAAGCTTGGCTCACGTACTCTGCAATCATTTGCTTTACACGATCTTGTTCCACAGTTTGACCATTATCACCATTGTTATTGGATCTTTATGGGGATTGTTCCCTTGAACCACATGGGGTTCCTGAAGGAAATGGAACTGGGGTTCCACTCCTTTGCTGATTGTTGTCGTTGGAGTTTGACATAGTTAAGAGGATATCACTTGAAAAGCAAACAAATATTATCAGATTCCCGGTAATGGAACCAATTTGTTTAACCAAAGAATTAGACCATTTGACTAAAGTTTATTTTTAAGATGAATACGGGTTACTGATAAACAAGGAAATGGATAAAAATGAATAACAGACAATATTTCAGAAATATAGAAAAGCGAAGTCAATTATATTCGAGAATCAGATACCTTTACAAGTTGTATTCCCCTCCCTTATATAGGAGATCCATATAACGTACGACTCTTTCTATGGTTGCTCATTAAAGACTAATTATGAAATTAATGAGGCGTTACAAAGGATAACGATAATTGAGGTACGGTTAAATAACGTTTGAGTAATGAATTGTGGGTCTTTGAATCTGCTTGTAGCTTTGTCTAGATTCATTCTGACCGTGCCTCCTCCCTGTTTTGATCAGGTTGAGTTTCCCGTGGCTGATAAGCTCGAGGGTTTACTGAATCGTGCCTCTTTTTTCCGTACCTCTTCAAAGAATCATATCCAGCTATCGCATTTTCCTGTGTCCACATGACTGGTTGAGTTGTCAAAAGTTGGCTTACGTGTGAAACTCTTTTTTACCAATACAGTTACTTCTTAGTAAAAATCAGGTTTATAACAAATAGACTGTGTGCGCACTCGTCACCTCACGTACATGGCTCTCACATATCACAACAGTACCAAATATGAACACACATTCACACACGAGTCTAACCATATCAAATTTACTAAAATCCGACACCAAATGGCCCTTCAAATCCCCAAATTTAACTCTCCAAATTGCTAGCCTCAAACCCTCAAATTTCACCTCAAAAACACACCAACTAGATGGGAAATCAGTGGGGAAACATCATTATTGAAAAAAAATGAATACAAGAAGCTTACCTTCGTAATATCTTCCCAAAACCCTCTCAAACACCTCCTAAGTCCGAGCTCAAAATTATGAAAATGGCCAAAAATCACGAAGTCTATCTTAAATAGGTTTTGCCCAGGCATTTCCGCACCTGTGGAGCCTGGGCTCGCACCTATGGGCCCGCTTGTGCGGAAAAATGAGCGCTTCTATGCAAACCATTTAATCCTATTTTCCTTCACACCTACGACCTAGGATCCGCATCTGCGTTATCGCAGGTGCGAGAAAACCATCGCACCTGCGGATCCGCTGAACCTCCTCACCTCTGCACCTGCAGTCTCTAAGCGCATCTGTGGGCATTGCAAATGCGGAATTTCCCTCGCACTTGGGACCCCTGACCAACATCCAAATCCGCTTCTGCACTTGCCTCTGCGCACTTATGATACCGCACATGCGGTCTCCCCAGCGCAGGTGCGAAACACTAGAAATCAGAAAAACTTCAGCAATATGCACAAGTCCAATTTCGATCCGTTAAGCATACGAAACTCATCCGAGGCCCCCGAGACCTCAACCAAACATACCAACCAGTCCTAAAACACCATACGAACTCAGATGAGCCCTCAAATCACATCAAATAATGCTAAAACACAAATCACCCTCCAATTCAAACTTAATGAACTTTGAAACTTCAAATTTCTACAATCGATGCCGAAACCTATCAAATCACCTTCGAAATTCCTCAAATTTTGCACACAAATTGTATTCAACATTATGGACCTAAACAACTTTTAGAATAGGAATCTGATCTCGATATCAAAAAGTCCCATACCGGTCAAACTTTTCAAAAATTCAACTTTTACCATTTCAAGCCTAATTTAGCTACAGACCTCCAAAATACAATCCGATATTGCTCCTATGTCCAATATCACTTAACCGAGCTTACAGAGCTGATGAAAGTCCATTCGAAGTCACCTTCACACAGTTCCAACTACAGTCAAAATCCTAGAACTTAAGTTTCCATTTTAGGGACTAAGTGTCATAAAACACTCCGGAACCACGAACCAAACCTCTTGGAAAGTCACATAAGCAGAAAAAGATATGAGGAAAGCAGTAAACAAGGGATCGGAGCTAATACTCTCAAAATACCGGTCGGGTTGTTACATCCTCCCCCTCTTAAAATAATTGTTCGTCCTCGAACGAGTATAGAGACATACCTGAAGTGGTGAAAAGATGAGGATAACGGCTGCGCAAATCATGCTCGGTCTCCCAAGGCGCCTCCAAAACTGGCTGACCCCTTCACTGAACCTTCACAGAAGTAATGTTCTTTGACCTCGACTTTTGAACCTGCCAGTCCAAAATAGCAATTGGCTCCTCAACATAAGATAAATCCTTGTCCAACTGGACTGAGCTAAAATCCAACACATGAGACAGATAGTCGTGATACTTTCATAGCGTAGAAACATGGAATACTGGATGACCCCTCCAAGACTGGGAGGCAAGGCAAGCTCATAAGCATCCCCTCCAGCATGCCGCAACACCTCAAATGGGCCGATAAACCTTGGGCTCAGCTTGTGCTTCTTTCTGAACCTCATAACACCCTTCATGGGTGACACCCAAAGCATGACCCACTCTCCAACCATGAATGCAACATCGCGAACCTTCTGATCCGTATAGTTCTTCTGCCTGGACTAGGCTGTGTGAAGTCAATCCTGAATCACCATAACCTTCTCCAGAGCATCCTGAACCAAGTCTGTACCCAATAATCTAGCATCGCCCGGCTTGAACCGACCCACTGAAGGCCGACACTACCTACCTACAGAGCCTCATACGATGCCATCTAGATGCTCGACTGATAACTGTTGTTGTGGAAAACTCTATAAGTGGCAAGAACTGATCCCACGAACCTCCAAACTCCATCGCACACGCACAAAACATATCCTCTAATATCTGGATAGTGTACTCGGGTTGTCCGTCCGTCTGAGGGTAAAATTTTGTTCTCAACTCTACTCGAGTACCCAACTCATGATGTACGGCCCTCCATAACCGTGATGTAAACTGCGTACCCCGGTCAGAGATGATAGATACCGCTACGCCATGAATCCTGACGATCTAGCGGATATAAACTCGAGCCAACTGCTCGGAAGTATATGTAGTCATCAAAGGAATGAAATGAGCTCCTATCCACAATCTCCCAAAATGCATCAAACTTTCGCTGAGTCCGTGGAAGCCCAACAACGAAATCCATGGTGATCCGCTCTCATTTCCACTCCGGAATATCAAACTTCTGAAGTAACCCACCTGGCCGCTGATGCTTATACTTCACCTGATGGCAATTTATACACGGAGCTACATACTCCACTATGTCCTTCTTCATCGTCCTCCACCAATATGCTGCCTCAAGTCCTGATACATCTTTGCGGCACCCAGATGAATGAAATACCGCGAGTTGTGAGCCTCCTGGAGAATCGACTCACACAAACCATCCACATTGGGCACACATAGCCTGCCCTGCATCCTCAATGCACCATCATCCCCAATAGTGACATCCTTGGCATCATCGTGCCAGACCGTTTCCTTAAGGACAAGCAGATGGGAGTCATCGTACTGACGCTCCCTGATACGATCATAAAGAGAAGACCGAGAGACCACACAAGCCAATACTCAACTCGTCTTAGAAATATCCAATTTCACAAACCGACTGGGTAAGGCATGAACATCCAACGCCATGGTCCTCTCTGCTGCTGGTAGGGGATTTCGTCGGTCGATACTGTACGGTATTTAGAGATCTTGGTTCAGCATTTTCGGTATTCGATTTCATAAAATTATATACCAATACCGTACCTAATTAAATTCGCTATGGTTTGGTTTTTCTCCTTTCGATTTCAATTTTATTCGGTTCGGTAACTTCGGTTTATTCGGTTTGAATACTAACTAGTGCATAGAGTCATAGACGGTAATATTATTAATTAAAGTACTCAAAAGTACAAAACTAAAAATATTTGTTGATAAAAGTTTTGTCCAAAACCAAGAAATACCAACCTAGAGAGAGAAAACTTAGAGAAATATCTTGTTACTTTCTTAGGATGAACTTAGAGAATAAAGGAAAGTAAAATTTAGATTTCTTATATTTATGTTATAATTAATAAAAAGTGTATTGCGTAATGCAATATATATTTCGGTACGGTATCGGTATTTTGGTATTTTAGTACCAAATACCAATATTTTTTAAAACTTAAACCAAATACCGAATACCGAATACCAAAATATTCGGTTTCGGTACGGTATACCAAATTATGCACAGCCCTGGCTGCTAGTAGATATGCTAGCTCCCCAAACTCTCTGCCCCGCGACTCAAAGCATCGGCCACCATATTGGCCTTCCCGGGATGATACAAAATGGTGATATCATAATCCTTAAGCAGCTCTAACCACCTCCGCTGACGCAAGTTAAGATCCTTCTGCTTGAACAGATGCTGCAAACTCTGGTGATCAATGTAAATCTCACAAGGGACATCGTACAAATAGTGCCGCCAAATCTTCAAGGCATGAACAATATCTGCTAACTCAAGGTCGTGGATAGGATAGTTCTTTCATGAACCTTCAGTTGTCTGGATGCGTAGGTAATCACCCTACCGTCCTGCATCAACACCACGCCGAAACTAATCTGTGACTCATCACAATATACAGTATAAGACCCCGAACTTGTTGGCAATACCAATATTGGGGTTGTAGTCAAAGATGTCTGGAGATTCTGAAAGCTCTCCTCACACTCCTCTGTCCACCTAAACGGAGCACCCTTCTGGGTCAGCCTGGTCATAAGTTCTTCAAGATTGGAAACCCTCTACAAATCGACAGTATTACCCCATTAACAAAGAAAACTTCGGATCTCCATAAATGAGGACCGTCTGGGCCAACTCTGCATTGCTTCCACCTTCTTCGGATCCACCTTGATCCCATCACTCGACACTACATGACCCAAGAATGCCACTGAGTCTAGCCAAAACTCACACTTTGAAATTTTTTTATATAACTTCTTTTCTCTCAAGGTATAAAGCACATCCCTCAGGTGTTGCTCATGATTATCTTCAGTCCGGGAGTACACCAGAATGTCATCAATAAACACAATGACGAATGAGTCAAGATAGGGCCGGAACACACTGTGCATCAAGTGCATAAATGTTGTTGGGGCATTCGTCAGCCCAAAAGACATCACAAGGAACTCGTAGTGACCATACTGAGTCCTGAAAGCAGTCTTCGGGATATCTAGTTCCCAAATCTTAAACTGATGATAGTCTGAATGTAAGTCAATTTTTGAGAACATCATGACACCCTATAACTGATCAAATAAGTCATCGATATGAGGCAACGAATACCAGTTCTTCACTGTAACATTTTTCAGCTGGCGATAATCAATGCACATATGCATAAAACCATCCTTTTCCTTCACAAATAAGACCGGAGCACCCCAAGGTGACACACTGGGCTGAATGAAGCCCTGATCAGCTCCTACCTACACCACTATAGAATGGAAAGGCAGGTTTGATGTAGTTTTTACCCGATAGGATCGAGATCGAAATCCACAGGGAATTAAAATATTGGAGTTGGGTTCCTATCCGACTTAGTTATGTATCTCGCTTTTAATTACTCTTCTAATCATAGGTTCATTTGATTCTACACTAGTTGTATTACTAACTATTACAAAGATTAAGCTAAGTATAATATTTTTGGTAAGGGTTTTCTCAATTTATAAGGGACACTAAGGAAGTGACTTACACCTAGGCGAGTATCTAACGGGATCTAGAACTTAGAACAAACTTGTTGTACCTGGGTTCCTGATATAACCTCACACTCAATTACTCACCTTATACCTCTCGGTAGTTTGGGTGACTTTGCCCGAAATGTCTTTCTCAAGCCTAATTGGGTGTTTCCATAGTGCAAGTGAAATTGGCTCAAGTCGGGTAGAATTTACCCTTTGATTGGGGCTATCAATCTCTTGAATTCACTCCAATTCCTTGTTAGACTATTTTACCTAGACTTGGGGTATCTTTCTCAAGAACAACCATAGTCAAAAAGGCATGAATTGATGTTGCAACCACTAATTCAATATATAAAGCATAAAACAAGCTAAATATCACTAACCCAATAATAAGGAAGCCCTAAAATTAAAGACCCATTAGATACGCACTCTAGGATTGGGTCACAACCCTAGCTAATGGGTCTAGCTACTCATATTCAAGGTATAAATCAAAGGAGTAGATAAAATTATAGCCATAAATGTTATATACAAAGATAAAATCTAAGATTATGAGCTAAAGCTATTCTAAAATTACTCAAAAAGGAAAAAGGTTGCTGCTCACGAGCTTTAAAAAACCTAAGATGACCTAAAAATGTGAAAAAGAACTATTTATACACAACCGAAATTACTGGATAAAAATGCCCCTACGGAGGTTTCGCTGTCAGCGGAAAAACAGTCGCCCCAGCGGATCAACTTTCGCGGCTGCACAAGTTAAAGTGTGGACCGCGCTTTTTCACAATTGGAACTCATGGGAACTCTCTGAACTATGTTTCTGCTCCCACTGGATTTTGGGTCGCCTCAGCGGAAGAAAATAATGCGGCCGCACAATTTGAGAGCTGACAGTGTTATTATGATTGGCCAAGATTGTGAGCTCTCTGATCTTTAATTCCTCTCTCAATGGATTTTTCGCCTCGGCCGCGCCTATGGTTTCGCGGCTGCTCTTTATTTCACTGTCAGCGGTTCCACATAAGCCCAAATCCATCTCTCTGAATTTCCTTCCGTGACCGCCCTCAGATTTCCGCCTCAGCGGTCAAGCTTCCACTATAGCGTTAAAATAGTGTTGTCAGTGCTTTTGTTGAGTTCATGGCTTGTGCAAGTTTGGATCCTTCTTTAGTTTGTTTTGGCCTCTTTGCCTCAATTTGATCCAAAACCTGCAAATAAGCACCTTAGGTTAGTTTTCGGGAATACCTTAATGCATTTTTGCCCAAAAACCTAAGAAAAAGAGAGTAAATAGTAGGTCAAAATCCCTAGTTATCAACTCCCCCAAACTTAAGCTTTTGCTTGTCCTCAAGCAAACAAGGTAATTCCCACCTCCACAAGAAAAAGAAAGTAGAATTTCAGTTGTCCTAAAGTAACTTCATCAAGCTTCAATTGGGACTAACAATTACCCTCAACACAAATGCATTATGACAACATTATGCAATGACTTACTGAGTCCCATAGATCTAATTTGATACAAAAGCTTCAAGAGTTGACTCAATTCATCGAAGAGATTTTCTCTCTCATGTAGGTCACTGTGGATCCCAGACTGTTTCTCCTCTATTCTCCATGATCTCATCTCACCTTATATAATGAACGCTTAAAATCGGTATTATCAAGAAGTGCACTCATCACTCTCAAAAGAATGCTACACATCCGGCTCTAAGTACCATAGACTTGCCCCTCGTGTGAATCACGACTAATGTAAGCTCACTCAACTTGAGATCCTATAAGGCTTTAACGAGATGTAATGAAGGATTTTTTGGATCAAATTCGGACATAATGAACTGTGATTGTACCATATTTCCTTAAGCACTCTATTTTTACAATTTGGATCATTTTTTCTTGACTCTTTGAGTCATTTTATCCTTCCTTGGGGACTTAGAGAGACACATTGTCGCTCTTTCTACTATTTGACGCTCATTTTTCTCCTTTTCTCATCATTCCCAACCTTTCAACATTGTTTCATTGAATCCTTTCAACCTTTACTTTTCTTTTTGGCATGTTTCTTTTTGGTTTTCATCCTTTTTCTTTCCTTTCCTTTTCATCAATTCTTTTTGTTTTTAGAACCTTTCATAACTTTTCACTTCTTTGTCTCTCCCCCAAAGTTATGTTTTTGACTATTGTTCATCATGAATGCTCAGGAAGGATTGGGTTCCAAGAGAGGGTCATTATAGAATGGATGAAGGCTTGCAACGCGGTTTTTGAACGAAAAGGCTTAGGCTCAAAAGGGGTTGACTAGGGATATTATAATGGTAGGCTATGGAAGTTTTCAAATTCAAATGGGACCAAGGAGAGCCTATAATCACTTCTCAAGTCGAGTTACACTTAGAATTTCGTCTAGAAAAATATTTGGGGCAAGTTCTAGACTTGTTGGCAAGGAACTTGGGATTGCAATTCAAAACCTCACCTCTCAAGTAATAGGATGGTTAAAGAGAATAGAGTCGAGGTCCCACAAAAACCTTAGCTTAGATTACTAACTCACATATGGCTACAAACACCACTTGATGATAGTTCTAGACAACTCAAGATTCTAAGGGTCACAGCTAGAGCTAGTCTCATCTACAACTTGTCTTTAACCATTAGGTCAAAGGTAAATATGTTGGTTCCAAGTGAATCTTACTTGAGTCACATTTATTCATTACTACCAAATAAAAGAAAAATAAAAACAGACTTAATCCCTTAAGAAGATCGTCACGCCATCCATCGTAGGGAAGAGACACCCAGTTCACACAAATTCTACCCTTGGAAAGAACCGTGGCATTAAGAAAACCAAAGGCTTATTGATCACAAAAAAGTAAAAAGAAGCTAAAAGTTCAAAAAGAAGCTACTAAAGAAAATAAGAAGCTAAACTATAAAGGAAAATTATAAAAGAAGTTATAAAGTAAAAATGCGAAAAGTAAAAATGAATATATACATTAGGGGATTAAGACGAATATACATAAGAGGGGAATGAATATATACATTAAAAGGAAACTTTATATACATACCAAAGATGAAAAAAGTATGTAACTAAAGTATGAGGAATACAAATAAAGAAAAGAAAACAGTATTGAAAGTTATTACAGACCAAAAATCATTCAAATGTCTCAATCACCAAATGAGGCCACCCCCCAAATAAAAATTAGCATTGCCCTCGATGCTAAATGCAAAAATAGAGTAAGGGAAAGGGTAGAGAATAAAAGATAACTCCCTAAGGTGCCTCTGTCTGCATGGGAGCTGGGTCACTGGCAGGGTCAATGGCAGGGCCAATGACAGGGTCCTGGGGCTGGTAGATGCATTTCCCTCCGGCTCCTCCAGCTGGATCTCCATATCCTATGTCAGGGGGATCACCCATCTCCTCACTGACGCACTGATAGCTTTAAAGAAGCTACCTACAACCAGTTGCTGATACCTGCCAATGTCTGGTTACCCTCAGAGCAGTCTGAGGGTATGTTGAATATGAGGGAACTGAGGCAGGAACGGAGATAGATGGTCCGGAGGGAGGCTGTAGCATAGCATCAGAGGACCCCTCAACAGTAGATGGATCTGAACTTATGGAGGTGGTGGCTTTTCTCTTGGCCTTGGGGTTGTCCGGGCCTTTCAAACTGTACCAGGAAAAAGACAGCTTTGGCTTCACCTTGGTGTCATAATCCATTCCCTTTACTCCCTGGTCCTGGAAGTACATAGTAAGGAAGTTTGGGAAGGGATATGAATGCTCATTCTTTTGGATCGTCTTGTTTATCACCCTTGCAATGATATTCCCGACATTGATGGGGAACCCTGCCATAATCGCCCTCACAATAAGAGCACGGGAAAGAGGCATGTCACTGTCATGAGTGGTCGGGTCTATCTTTTGCTGCATACAAATGTGGCCCACCCCTTTGCCTCGAAACTCAAAGTGTTCCTCAAGATAGAAACCCCTGTTGTCAGCCACGCTGGAGTATTGCCAGGAATAGAAATCCCGAAGGCCATCCATGGGCGAGCTAACTCATCTAGCTCCACCTTCTCTAGATAAAGAGTCTCATCTTCGTCATTGAACCCCGCGTAATCATTGAAAGCTTGGCCATTGAATAGAACCTTCTTGTTACGGACTTTGGTCAGGTATGTGCCCTGCTTGATGTGGGCGACATCGGCATAGAACTCTTTGACCACAAATTCATTGGCCTCTAGCAAGCTGCTAGTGAAAACCTTCCACCCCACCCTCTCGTTGAATTGACTTCTTACGTTTGGGTTGTGGGGTAGAAGATCTCTCTCAATGAAAGCTCTCTCTAATGTGAGTGATCTCGGAGGCCACAACTCTCTGAATTTGTGATAAGCTTTTTCGCTCATGAACCGGTCCTGCAAAACTACCGGATTCCGAGACGTCTCTAACCCCCCGGTTTGAGTATCACCACCCCTGCATCATCTGGGGCATCATCATCACTGTCTAACTCTACTGGGAAGGTGTGGTGGAAGGAGTTGCTGCACTGGGGGGCGGAGGAGGTGGAGTATCACTGAGTCCCAAGCTATCCGAAGAGCCGGATAATGAGGTGGACTCATTTATAAGACGTTGGGGTTGGGACTGTGCCTCCTCATGAGTTGGTCCAGTATCCCCCTCCAAAATTTCCTGAGAAGGGACATATTCACTAGTATGTGAGGTATCTGGAGTGGGCCTCCGAATAGTCTGTTTGTTGCCAATTGTCCTTCCCGAGGCTAGGGGAGCTGCTTCTTGTTTTCCCCAACCCTGTACCCGAGAGGACTTTCCCCTTCCGTGTTTCTTATCCTTTCCTCCTCTCGATCGAACCATTGTCTGCAAAACATGATCAATGAAAGCTCATTATCATTTGGCAATCAGTAAACAGATATAAGTTGCAGAAGTTTAAACAGCAGAATCATTGTCAGCGGTAAAAGAACCGATGCAGCGGACAGACCACCGCTGATAGCAGAAAATTGAGCGCTGCAGTGGAAAGGTGGGGATTAGGCTACCCATTTTCTGAAGTAATATACCATTGATCGCGGAAAATGAAGCGCGGTCGCGGAAGTTTCACCGCTGTCAGCAGAATAACGAACGCGGCCGCGGAATTCTTTTGACCATTCTCTGAACTTGATTTCCACTATCCGCGAAAAAACAACAGCGGCCATGGAATGTTGCCCGCTAACAGCGGAAATATAACCGCTGCAGCGCAAAATGATGTATACATAACTCTTTCAAAGAAACATTCCGCTGACCGCAGAATTTGGACCGCGACAGCAGAATTTAAAATGAAAGGGCACTGGCCAAATTTCATGAACTAGGGTTTATCAATCTCATAACATTCAGGCAAAAATCAAGTAAAATTGAGCACCCAAAACCTTATTAGGCAACATAAAATCAATACCGATTCATTTTTATTACTTGGTTAAGAATGCTTTTGATTTAGGTCTATAATACCCTAACTAAAAAGAAAAATTAAGAAAAAGTAAACAAAAGAAGAAAAATCTACAATTATAATCAAGAAATTTAACATACCAATAGCTAGATTTGATGTAGGATGATGACTTGTTAGATGAAATGGAGTTGATGCGCACGAGGAGTATTATGAACAGTAAAAGGGGGATGTGAAATGGTAGGGTGAGAAAAGTGTAAAATTGTGAGGCCTTCTCTATTTATACTAAACCTTAGGTCCCACACCGCCTTACCTAGCGCGGCAGCAGAATTTCACCGCTGACCGCGCTTTTCACCTTTTGTGGAACTGAGGCTGTATCAATTCTGCTATCAGCGAAAATTTAATCACGGCCGCGAAATTTGGCCAATGTCAGCTAAATTTTGAATGCGGATGCGGAACAAACTTCAAAGAGTTTCAATTTTACGCTTCACAAGTCCGTGTTCCCGGAATAAATCCCCCCCTGCGTAACTGTCACTGCTAACCGCGGAATTTTGAGCGCGGCAGCGATTTTGTGCAAACTTGGCCAATTTTTCCAGTTTGTGTCCTGCACTGCATCAAACAAGTCCTACACAAATCTCACAACCAGTTAGTTCAAAAGATCCTAATCTAAGAATAAAAAAGAAAAAGAAAGAAAAATCACTTGGGTTGCCTTCCAAGAAGCGCCTGATTTAACGTCCCGGTACGACGCAGGTTAGCATCATCAATTGAAATTTATCAAAGCCAGCACGTGGCTATCCTCAAACTTTCCCAAGTAATATTTCACATGATGCCTATTCACCCGGAAGATTTCACCATTTTTGTTCTTTAAATCAAGAGCACCAAATCGACCTCTTTGAATTCCTTGTTATTGGCATACTTGTCATGCAAATATTTCATTTTCTCCTTGTACAATGATGAGCTTGAATAAGCATGAAACCGAAATTCCTCAAGCTCATAGAGATGTTCAACTCGGAGATTTGCTGCAATGTCCCAATCAAGACTTAACTTCTTCAAGGTCCATAGTGCTTTGTGCTCCATCTCAACCGGCAAGTGACACGCTTTACCATAAACCAACCGGTACAGGGACATACCGATCGGAGTCTTGAATGCAGTCCTATAAGCCCATAGCGCATCATCTAGCTTCCTTGACCAATCGGTCCTATTGGCATTCACAGTCTTGGACAAGATGCTCTTGATTTCCCTATTTGAAACTTGTACTTGCCCACCAGCTTGAGGATGGTAAGGAGTAGAGACCATGTGATTTACACCATATTTAGCAAGCAAAGTATCAAAAGCCCTGTTACAAAAATGAGATCCCCCCCCTGTCACTTATAATTGCCCGAGGCATCTCAAATCGTGTGAAAATGTTCGTCTTGAGAAAATCTACTACACTCCAGGCTTCATTGTTGGTCAAATCTACGGCCTCGACCCACTTTGAGACATAATCAACCGCCACAAGAATATAGGTATTGCCACACGAACTAACAAAAGAGCCCATTAAGTTTATGCCCCACACATCAAATATGTCAACTTCAAGAATCGTTGTGAGGGGCATTTCATACTTCTTTGATATTCCACCCGCTCTTTGACATTCATCACATCTCTTCACAATCTCACTCGTATCTCTATACATTGTTGGCTAATAAAAACCATAACTCAGAACTTTGGAAGTTGTCCTTTTTTCCTCTTTTTTTTGTGGATGGTGTTCCTTTATTTATGATCAACTCGACTAGGGAGTGTGTCTCCTAGGGGTGAAACTTCAATGACTCAAACTAGGAAGTGCGTCTCCTAGGGATGAACTTAAATGACCCAAACTAGGAAATGCATCTCCTACGGGTGAAATCTCAATTTAGGAAGTGCGTCTCCTAAAAGTATATCCAGAAATACCCAGACTAGGAAGTGCGTCTCCTAGGGGAAAAACCTTTAACCTAAAATTAGGAAGTGCATCTCCTAAAGAAATAAAATCTGAAAAAACCCAAACTAGGAAGTACGTCTCCTAGATTTGAGATTGAGCTTGCTGAAAACTATAAACTTAAGCTTGACTAAAGTAAAAATTGACCATATTCTCTGGGCGGGACCCCTGATTTCAAGATAACTAAAGATTGATAACTTAAGAAAACTAAAAATTGACCCTTTTTTTCAAATCCAGACTTCCCTTTTTTGTATTATTATCCTAGGAGAAAATTCATCAGACTAGGTTTTCTTATGTTAGGAGAAAAGGTCATCAGACTAAGACATTTATCCTAGGAGAAAGTTCATCAGACTAGGGTTTTTTCTCTTCTTTTTTTTTGGTATCTTAGGAGAAAGATTCATCAGACTAAGATTTTGATCCTAGGAGAAAGTTCATCAGACTAGGTTGTTTTCTTCTTCTTTTTTTTTGGTATCTTAGGAGAAAGATTCATCAGACTAAGATTTTGATCCTAGGAGAAAGTTCATCAGACTAGGTTGTTTTCTTCTTCTTTTTTTTTGGTATCTTAGGAGAAAGATTCATCAGACTAAGATTTCTTTCCTAGGAGAAAGTTGATCAGACTAGGTCTTCTATCTTAGGAGAAAGATTCATCAGACTAACGATCCTAGGAGAAAATTCATCAGAATAGGTCTCTTTTTTTTGGTATTTTAGGAGAAAGATTCATCAGACTAAGATTTCTATCCTAGGGGAAAGTTCATCAAACTAGGTTTTCTATCTTAAGAGAAAGATTCATCAGACTAAGATTTTGATATTAGGAGAAAATTCATCAGACTAGGTCCTTTTTGTTATCTTAGGAGAAAAATTCATCAGACTAAGATTTTGATCCTAGGAAAAAGTTCATCAGACTAGGTCTTCTATCTTAGGAGAAAGATTCATCAGACTAAGATTTCGATCCTAGGAGAAAATTCATCAGACTAGTTCCTTTTTTTTGTTATCTTAGGAGAAAGATTCATCAGACTAAGATTTCTATCCTAGGAGAAAATTCATTAGACTAGGTTTTCTATCTTAGGAGAAAAAATCATCGGACTAAGATTTTGATCCTAGGAGAAAGTTCATCAGACTAGGTCTTTTTTTTGTTATCTTAGGAGAAAGATTCATCAGACTAAGATTTCTATTCTAGGAGAAAATTCATCAAACTAGGTTTTCTTATCTTAGGAGAAAGATTCATCAGACTAAGACTTCGATCCTAGGAGAAAGCTCATCAGGCTAGGCCTTTTTTTTTTGCTATCTTAGGATAAAGATTCATCAGACTAAGATTTCGATCCTAGCAGAAAAATCTCAGAATATGTTTTCTTATCTTAGGAGAAACATTCATCAGACTAAGACTTCGATCCTAGGAGAAAGTTAATCAGACTAGGTCTTTATTGGAAGGAAAATTCATCAGACTAGGATGTGTTAACCTAGGAGGAAAAATGTGAAGAGAAATGGCGAAATTTATGCACACTTAGCAAGACAAATAAAGTCAAAGATTTGAGAAACTCCCATTTGTCGGCTCTTCTCTTCTCTTCCCTTTCTTTTTTTTTTTTTTTTTTTTTTTTTTTTTTTTTTTTTTTTTTTTTTTTTTTTTTTTTTTTTTTTTTTTTGTTTTTTTTTTTTTGAACCACTTTCTTTGCACTGATTTATTCCTATTTACTTAATCGACAGACTGTCAAGCCAAATAGTACCTTTAGATTTGAAACTATGCGGTTGTGTCACCCGTATTTTGAAAAAAATAGTTTCTTCCTGTTGGTTCTCAAATCTTGATTACAACAACGTAGCAACTACTTTCAAAAAACACGCATAATAATGGAACTCTACTTGCTTTGGTAATATTTTTACTAAAAAAAACTTGTTTCCAGAATTGAAGGTCATCAAAAGATGGACTCGAATCACAAACACATGTTCCACCACAAACTTGAAACAAAGATTACGTATGATTATAAGGATATACTACGACAAGAGGAAGTTTTGGAAGCTAAAATCTAGAGTAAAATGGCTAAATGAGGGTGATGCAAATAAAAAGTTTTTTCACATAACCAGGGTTCATAAATGCTGCAAAAATTGCATTCTTGGTCTAACTAGTGTTGTTGGTAACTGGATTAGGACCAAGATTCATTTAAATCTACAATCATAAATTATTTTTACTGAAATTTTCCCTACTGAGTTAACCTCTAGCCTAAAAAAGTTCATTACCAAAAGTATTAATTCTCTAAAAATGAGGAACAATTGAACATTATGAAATACCTTACATCATCTGAGATTCTATGCACAATCAAATCATTTAAGCCTCTTAAAGCGTCGGGACCCGATGGCCTATACCCACTGTTTCTCCAAAATTTCTGAGAAGACACTAATTGTGCTATTAATAAAACATGCATGGACGCATTCTCATCATCTCAGATTCCTCCAGAAATTTGTCACGACCCGAATCTAAACCATATCGTGATGGCGCCTATCGTGATACATGGCAAGTTATTTACCAAAATATTAATACTAAATTGATTATAAGAATTTAATAAAGATACTTTCAATATTTGAATTTCTCATTAATCAACCTAAACTTTGAAAATAAATATAGAAATGCGGAAGACGAGCCCCAAACATCAGGGTGTCACTAGGTCATGAGTGTCTAAATCGATAAGCTAATACATACTCTGCCTAACTATAAATACAACCCAAAAAGAGAAATAGAATATAGAAGGAGTAACAAGGTCCTGTGGACGCTGGCAGCTACCTTGCAGTCTCCAAAGATAAGCCGGCCTGGACTCAACAATCGCCGCGCTCAAACACACTTGGATCTGCACATGAAGTGCAGGGTGTAGTATGAGTACAACCGACTCAGCAAGTAACAGAAATAACTAAGGAACTGAGCAGTAGTGATGAGCTAAGCAGAACAATTCAATTATTACTTTTCACAGTTAAGGATATACAGGAGTAAAGGTAAATTTCATGATTCAACAAATACTACCAGGAAATTAGCAGATAAATGCAGTAACATCAATAATAAATGAAGCCTCACAGCAATGTTACTCAATCCCTCCGCCCTTAATACACACGCTCAATAGGTACCTGCGCTTACTGGGGTGTTCAGACTCCGGAGGGACTCCTACAGCCCAAGCGCTAATCTGCACGGACCACTCACGTGTTGCATGAACAATTCATGTGTTATCATATCATATCTGGATCCGCACGGACAACTCACGTGCTATAGTACAATCTGGATACGCACGGACAACTCACGTGCTATAGTATAATGTCTCACAACAGGCCCTCGGACTGACTCAGTCATGTACCTCTCTAGCCTCACAGTTTTCAATAAATAAAGGAAAGAAGTCCAAATCAAAGTATTACAGTGTATTCAGCAAGAAGATAATAGAGATTGAGGTAAACATGTGCAAAAATCACTATGACTGAGTATAACTACTGTGAGCAGGGATAAAGCCCAAGCATGATCTCTAACATGAAGGCAGCCAAGTTCTAGCAGACAGGAAAGCACATAAACACAAATAAAGGCTCTTAGGCCTCACATCCTCACGGGACAGACCAAGTCTCAATCCCTCGCGGAGTACACCCACAAGCATGTCACCTAGCATGGGTGTCACCTCAAAACAGTCACATGATATCAAATCTCCGGGTTTCATACCCTCAAAACCAGATTTAAAATTGTTACTTACCTTAACAGCGTAAAATCCTACTCCGGGATGCCCTCACCCTCGACTCGGTCTCCAAAAGCTTCGAATGTATCCACAACCAGAACAATACTATCAACATAAGCTAAAGAAACGAATTCCACAAGAAAAACTACAAAATTAGGCCAAAAAACCGAAATTGGCTAGAACCCGACCCTCGGGCCCACGTCTCGAAACTTGATAAAATTTGCAAAACTAGAAATACCATTCATGCACAAGTCCAACCATATCAAATTTGTCAAAATCCGACTTCGAATTGACATTTAAATTCAAAAAATCTATTTTATGAAGTTTCTACAATTTTTCCCAAATTTCCACATCAAAGCACTAATCAAATGATGAAATCAGTGATATATTCATGTATATTAACCAAATCCGAGTTAGAATCACTTACCCCGATAAATTTCTTGAAACCCCCTCAAAACTTCGCCACAAACTGAGCTCCCTAGGTCCAAAATGTGAAATAAAGCCCAATTCCCATATTTATAGTGCACCTCTGAACCTTCACCGCGGTACGCATAATTCCATCGCGGTCGCACACTTTTCACCGCGGTCCGCGTAATTCCTGCCTCGTTCGCGAACCCTGAACCATGCATTTCGCGGTCCACACAAATCCACCGTGGTCGTCTTATCTCTTCCACGACCCGCAAAATTTCCATCGAGACCGCATAATGCCTTCGCGGTTCGCACCAATTTTGTGCGGTCCAAACTCCCTACAACAGAAACCCAACACCAGCAACATCAGCATTTTTTCGACAACCAAACCCATCTGCTAACTACCCAAAACACCTCCCCCCTCCCTCCGAGGCCCTCGGGACCACCAAACATACCAACAAACCCCGTAACATCATTCAAACTTAGTTAAACCTACGAATCACACGAAACAACACCAAAACACCAAATTACCCTCGGATTTCAAGCCTAAGAACTTATAAACTTTCCAATTTCACAAACGACACCGAAACCAATCAAATCATGCCCGAATGACCCCAAATTTTGCACACACGCCACAAATGACTCTACAAACCTACTCCAACTTCTGGAATTTCATTCCGAAACCGATATCTAATTTTCTATTGCCGACCGAGAATCACCGAATTTCCAATTTCGCCGATTCAAGCCTAATTCTACCACGGACCTCCAAATTACATTCCGAACACGCTCCTAAGTCTAAAATCACCTAAGGGCCCTCTTTTATGAAACTCTCACGTTAAAGGGTTGATTTCGGAAGAACCTATGCCCGGAATCCAAATACTACCGGGGAAAAACATACCCAAAGCCTTGTAAACGAAAAGGAAGCAAAGAGTAAAACTTGAAAAAATACTTAAACGAAAAGAGGAGCTAATGAAATCATAAAAACCCCAATCCGAGATCGTTTACTCATAAGTCAACATCCGGTTGAGTTTTCCAACTTAAACTTCTAAATAAGAGACGAAGTGTCTCATTCCACTCCAGACCCGATCCAACCAACCCGATGAAACATAATAAAGATGAACAACACCTAAAGAAATAGAAATGGGGGAAACGGGACTATAAATCTCAGAACGACCGGTCGGGTCGTTACAAAATTAATTCTACTTACATCACCCTCATCCTTAAAGTTAGCAACCCTGAACTCATCACCTAGTATAGACCTATTAGTCTTTGAAATACGGTTTATAAGACCATCACAAAATAATAGTCAATCGTATCAGACCACTACAAGACAAAATTATTTGTCCAAATCAATGTAGCTTCATTGGCTACTGATAATAATATTATTGCCTAGGAAGCTATTCACTCGTTCAATAGAGCTAAGGGTAGAATGGTCATATGATGCTGAAATCGACGTTGAAAAAGCTTTCGACTTCCTAGAATGGTCCTTCATTAGATACTCCTTAGTGAGTTTAAATTTTCCTCCCAAATTAATTGCACTTATAATGTCCAATGTCACAACCTCATCTATATACATCCTAATAAATGGCAAATCTACCAATTCATCCAACCCAATTCGCAGAACTAGGCAAGGCGATCATTTATCCCCTTAGCTATTTATTATTTGCATGGAATCTCTGTCACGTCTTATAATCAAGCAAATACCAAAGTATTTGGAACCACATACGAATTGGCAGGCTGTCAAGAGAGATATCACATCTACTATTTGCCGACGACCTAGTCCTTTTTGCTAGAGCATACATTAAAAAAACTTCTACTATTATTAATATTTTTTACAATCTTTCCTCTACGTCGAGTCAAAAATTAATTTTTCCAAATCAAAGGTTTTCTTCTCCAAAAATGTGCCCTCAAACATCAAATACACTAGCTCAAGTGCCTTCAACATGAGCCATCCCACTAAGTTTGGTAACTACTTAGGTCTCCCTATCACTAATCACCATCCTAAAAGAAATGACTACCAATACATTATTGATCAAATGAATAATCGTCTACAAGAACGGAAACCAAAACTTCTATCTCTTGCAGAACTTACTACCAACAACAGTACTAGCAACCATCCTTACTTACAAAATGCAAATAAATTTAATACCCCAAAATTGTATAGAAAATTAGACCGTATTCAACACAACTTCTTATGGGGTTCCACTGCAACTAAAAGAAGAATCCATCTAGCCAACTGGAAAAAAGTTACGCTTCCTAAAGCTATGGGTGGATTAGAAATCCCAAAATCAAATGGTAAAAATTCAGCTCTCCTTTCCAGCCTTAACTTGGCTCTTTACTACAAATCCAAACCAATTTTGGGTTAGAGGTTTAAAAGGAAAATACTAATCACGCTACCCTAAAAATGAATTTAAAATAAAATCATCTGACTCGTATATTTGAAAAAGCAATGCAAAAAGTATTCCAATATTTCAAAAGGCATCACTTGGAATGTTGGCAACTGTTCCGTATCAAACTCTGCAATGATAATTGGATTGGATCGAAATACCTCCTTAGGAAACTTATAAATGGTCCCCTGATAGAACCAGATATAAATAAAATTGTTCAAAGCGTTCTTACCAATAAGTGAGATCTTTCACAACTATCCATAGACATTCCTACGAATATAATTCGGTAAAGTAATAATACCAACATTAACGAATCAGAACCCAAAACTTATTCTTTTTTTGGAAATACACAATCACAAGTTTATTCTCTACGAAATCCGCCTACCACTTGTATTTGAAAAACTCAAATAACATTAAGCTCACAAATCCTTCCTCCTATTAATGGGTTTGGAAGACCCATGCTTTAAATAAAATAAAGTTCTTCATGTGGTTACTCTTTTGTGATGACCCAAGGGGTTATTTTATGAATTTAGACTCTGATCTATGCTTAACAATCATAAAAAGACTAATTTTAAATACCTCGATTTGCATGCGCAGTCCGGGCGTGAAACCGAAAAGCTTCTATGTGAAAATATGAGAAATAGTGATTTCTAGAATTTAAATTTGATTATAGTTGACTTTGGTCAACATTTTGAGTAAATGGACCCGGATCTGTGTTCCGACGATCCCGGAAGGTCTGCAGTAAAATATGGGACTCGGGCGTATGCCCGAAATGAATTTCGAGGTCCCAAACCTTAGAAATTAATTTTTGAAAGAAATTATTTTGCTGAAATATTTATGAAATAAAGAAAAGAATTAATATTTGAAACTATTGGTATCGGGCCTGTATTTTGGTTCCGGAGCCCGTTACAGATTTGTTATAGTATTTAAAGGTTAAGTGTGAAATTTGGTAAAAAACAGAGTTTATTTGACGTGATTCGGATATCAGGTTGAAAAGTTATGAACTTTAAGTGTTCTTGAGGAAAATGATGAGCTTTTAGGTTGACTTCATAGTTTTACATGTTATTTTCATGATTTGATCGTTCAAACAAGTATGTATGATGTTTTTAGACTTGCATGCATATTTTGTTTAGATCCGCAAGGGCTCGGGTGAGTTTCGGATAGGCCACGGGATTTCTTGCACTTGTATTTCTACTGTCTTTGTTGTTGCTGGTGCACAGCTATTTAATGCATTGCTCGCACCCCTATGAATTCGAACGCATAGAGTAAAATAGGTGGGGGTCATTTTGTTCTATCCGAACGCACCCCCCATTGTCGCGAACGCATAGAGTAAACTTCAGGAGGCCACCATCTTTGTTATGCGAACGCATAGCTCCCCCATGCGAACGCACAGTGTAAAATGGGCCTGGGGGAGCCTAAAATCACTATGCGAACGCATCCCCTTCAATGTGAACGCATAGGCCACTACCCATTACCCTATGCAAATGCGGCAGGATCTATGCGACCCTCGGCAGGCCCTAGGCGAACGCATAGAAGGCCTCCCCAGCAAAATAAATACCCTTTTAAAAACGGGCAGACCTTTTTCTTCTTCATATTTTCGAACCCCACAGCCCTAGGAATGCTTTTCTTCATCAAATATCATCCCCAAGTCATAGGTAATCAATTATAAACTTCACTCTTTCAATTCCTTATTGTTTTTCATCACTTTTAAATCAAAAACTAAGAATTTTCATGCTAAAAATTGAGGGTTTGGGTAGAATTAGGGAATTTTGTAAAAATCAAATTTTTATCTCAAATTGAGGTCGGATTTCGAAACTAATTGTATATTTGGGTTCGTGGGTGAAAGGATGAAAATAATTTGGTTCGAACCTCGAGTTTAGATCAAGTGGGCCCGGGTCGGGTTTTTAATTTTTTAAGAAAACTTAGAAAAAATTATATTTTTCAATAAAGTTAGTTCATTTAGCATTAATTAATGGTATCGAATTAAAATGATTAGATTCGAGCTAGTTAGAGCAAGATTCTAAAGGAAAAGCAGTAATTAAGCAGTGAGTGACCTACGAAATTGAGGTAAGTGTTTGGTCTAACTTTGACTTGAGGGAATAGGAATCTCCACTTGTTTTCTATGTGAAATGCATGTGTGTGGTGTATAGGTGAAGTGACGAGTATCTATGCACCACCAAATTTCCTGTTAAACATGATCGATTTCCCGTTCCCAACTTAATTGATTTTTGTCTTAATTGTTTATGTTCATTATTATTTCTATGGCTACTTGGCCTTGTTATTTTGTTGTTAAATATTGTTGTGGTTATTTTGGAAAGAGTATTGGTTGTTTTAGCTGGTTCCCTTGTGGTACAAAATGGTTGAGCGGTTTGGCATTGCTTTTATGAGATATATATACATATTTATGTTCTTGTTGATTTCATGGTTGAGAGGATATTGATGAAATTATGAGAAAAATATATTTTCTTATTTATAATTGTTGAGACAAAATATTGTGAAAGGCTTGGCCTAAATTGTGAAATTTATGGATAAATTGATATGAGATGTCTGGTGGGAGCGGGTTGCACGCCGCAACAAGGAGTGATAAGGGTGGGCAGGTGGGATCGGGTTGCACGTCGCAACAGGAGTAATAAGGGTGATATATTTAGGGAGGATCAATAAGGGTGGACATGTGGGAGCGGGTTGCACTCCACAACAAGGAGCAATAAGGGAGAACATTTGTATTTTTTCTGAGTTTCAAAGAAAATAAAGATTTGAAAGGCTTAAATGTTTATTTTACTATTATTCATATTTTCGGCACTACTTTTATTTAAAGTTGAAGTTTGGAAACTTGGAAATTATTTGAGAATTGGTTATAGATGAGGCTTGGAAAAGGCGGCTGAGTTATTTTATTGTTGTTGCAGTACTTAATTATTTGTTTAGATTTCCTTCTTGATTTATGTATTATTGTCACAGGCTATATTGCTAAAGCCCCGTTGTAGCCTCGTCACTACTTCGTCGAGGTTAGGCTCGGCACTTACTCAGTACATGGGGCCGGCTGTACTGATACTACACTCTGTACTCTTTTGTGCAGATCCAGGTACCGGTCAGCCGTAGAGATATTTAGAGCGGCTATTCATTTATTCGGAGACACGAGGTATATCTGCCGACGTTCGGAGATCCCGTGAGTCTTCTCCTATTTTTATAAACGCTTTTTTATTATATTCAGAATAGTTACATTATTTCTTTCAGCCAAGTATTTGTAGTATTCTCTAGTAGTTCGTGAATTGTGACACCAGACTCTAGGGTAGTTTTTGGATTTATCCATATAATTAGTTCGTGGCTCGATGTAGTTAATTGTTTATTTTTTTATTTTTTTTGTGAATTATTCATTTAAAGCCATTAGATTTAGTATTAATTTAAAATTATTTTATCCTGTTTAAATGGCTAATTAAGGGAAGTAGTTAAGAGAACTCTAACATTTGGCTTGCCTAGCAAGTGTGGTGTTAGGCACCATCACGATCCCTAAGGTTGGGAATTTGGGTCGTGACAAGTTGGTATCAGAGCACTAGGTTGCTTAGGTCTCACAATTCACGAACAAGCTTAGTAGAGTCTGAAGGATCGGTACGGAGATGTCTGTACTTATTTTTCGGAGGCTATTGAGTTAGGAAACAACTCCATTTTTATTTCTACTCTATCGTGTGATTCTTGTATCCCAAATATTGATTAGATTCTTCTATTCTCTCACAGATGGCGAGAACACGTGCTTCATCTTCCGCTGACCAGCATTCCGGTCCTCCAGCAGCAGCAGCTCTTACTAGGGGGAGAGGCCGAGGCAGGGGCAGAACTCAGACCATTGCCCAGGCAGCAGCCCCAGCTGCGGAACCCCAAATTGAGATTAATGAGGGGGTCCATCTCAGACTGTTCCAGCGGGATCAGCTCAGGTCCCCGAGGGGTTTATTGCTACCTCGGTTCTTCAGGATTCTTTGGTCCATTTAGTGGGCTTGATGGAGGGTGTGGGCCAGACGGACACATTCCCTGTTGCAGCAGCCGTATCTCAGGCTGGAGGAGTGGTCCAGACTCCTGCTACCCACACTCCAGTTCAGACTATTCCTCAGGTTCAGACCCCAATAGCCAATCACGTTGGGGTAATTCAGCCAGTTGTAGTAGTGTCGCTCGTTAATGGGGCAGTTATGTCTACCGATACTTTATGGAGGTTGGACAGGTTCATTAAGTTATTTCCTATTCACTTCAGTGGTTCTACTTCAGAGGACCCTCAGGAATATTTGGATAATTGTCATGAGGTGTTGCGGAATATGGGTATTTTGGAGACCAATGGGGTCGATTTTGTTTCTTTTTAGCTGACTGGTTCTGCCAAGAAATGGTGGAGGGACTTTTTGTTGACTAGACCAACTGGATCACCTGCTCTGACTTGGGATCAATTCTCTCATCTCTTTTTAGAGAAGTTCTTGCATGTTACTACTCGAGAGTATAAGTGTTGTCAGTTTGAGCGACTTCAGTAGGGAAGCATGACAATGACCCAGTATGAGACTCGTTTCGTGGATTTGGCTAGACATGCCATTCTTTTATTTCCCACATAAAGGGAGAGGATCAGACGGTTTATTGATGGCCTTGCTCAGCCCATCAGGTTGCAGATGTCCAAGGAGACAGGGACCGAGATTTCCCTTCAGGATGCAGCTAATATAGCTAGGAGGGTTGAGTCGGTTCTTGGGATGGGAGGTCAGGGGTCAGACAAGAGACCTCGCCATTTTGGTGGTTTTAGTGGTGCCTCATCTAGAGGCGGGACTTCATTTAGCAGAGGCCATTCTTCCAGGCCTTTCCATTCAGCACTACAGGTTTCACATGGTACTTTAGGGGGTTGTGGTTCTTATGTGCCTCCTTCTGCTCAGCCAGTCTACAGTGCTCCTTCAGCTCCTATTAGAGCACCTCCTCTGTAGAGTTATTATCGTGGTCAGCCGGTTCGTCAGGGTCAGTCCTCATATCAGGAGGGATGTTTTGAGTGTGGTGAATATGGGCATATTCAGAGAGCTTGTCCGAGGTTTTTGAGTAATCACCATCAGTACCAGGTTTCTCGTGCCATAGTTCCGGCACTAGCTGCAGCACCACCTGACCAGCCAGCAAGGGGTAGGGATCAGGTAGTTTGAGGTAGAGGCCAGAATGTTATAGGTGGAGGACATATATCTAGAGGTGGAGGTCAGCCTGCTAGAGGTGGAGGTCCTCCCAGAGGTGTGTTTCAGGGTGGCGGGGCCCAGCCCAGACTATATGCATTTCCAGCCAGGCCTGAGGCAGAGCCCTCCGACGTTGTTATTACAGGTATCATCTCAGTTTATGATAGAGCTGCTTCAGTTTTGTTTGATCCGGGTTCTACTTACTCGTATGTTTCATCCTATTTTGCCTCGTATTTGAATATGCCATGTAATCCCTTGAGTGTTCCTGTTTATGTGTCTACACTGGTGGGGGATGCTATTGTGGTAGATCGAGTATGGTCATAAAAAGTCTTGAAACTAGTGTGGATATTTTACTTCTATACATGGTTGATTTTGATGTTATATTGCGCATGGATTGGTTATCGCCCTATTATGCCATATTAGACTGTCACGCCAAGACAATTACTTTAGCATTGCGGGGGTTGCCTCGATTAGAATGGAAAGGGACTCCTGGTCATTCTCCCATCCGGTGATTTCATATGCTAAGGCTCGCCGCATGGTGGAGAAAGGGTGTTTGGCTTATTTGGCTAATATTCGTGATTTCGATGCTGAGGTTTCTTTTATTTAGTCAGTTCCTATCGTGCGTGAGTTTCCTGAGGTATTCACTACAGACCTGCCGGGTATACCACCCGACAGGGATATTGATTTCTGTATTGATGTGGCTCTGGGCACTCAGCCCATTTCTATTCCTCCATATCGGATGGCCCCACCAGAATTGAAAGAATTAAAAGAACAGTTGCAAGACTTTCCAGATAAGGTTTTCATAAGACCTAGTGGCTCGCCTTGGGATGCACCGGTTTTGTTTGTAAAGAAGAAAGATGGGTCGATGAGAATGTGTATAGATTACCAGCAGCTGAATAAAGTTACTATCAAGAATAAATATCTGTTGCCGAGAATTGATGACCTATTTGATCAGCTTCAGGGTACTAGAGTATTTTTGAAAAATGATTTGAGGTCAGGTTATCATCAGCTGAAGATTAGGGCGTCCGATATTCCTAAGACATCCTTTCGGACGAGGTATGGGCATTATGAATTTTTGGTTATGTCTTTTGGGTTGATTAATGCTCCAGCGGCCTTTATGGACTTAATGAATCGGGTTTTTAAGCCCCATCTGGACTCTTTCATTATCGTCATTCATTTATGGCATTCTTATATACTCCCGCAGTCGGGAAGAGCATGAGCAGCACCTCCGTATAGCACTCCAGATTTTGAGAGATAATCAGTTATATGCCAAGTTTTCTAAATGTGAGTCCTGGTTAGATTCAGTAGCCTTTTTGGGTCATATTGTATCAGCTGAGGGTATTCAGGTTGATCCTAAGAAGATAGAGGCAGTCAAGGACTGGCCTAGACCCACTACAGCTACGGAGATTAGGAGTTTCTTGGGTTTGGCGGGTTACTACCGTCGTTTTGTGGAGGGGTTCTCGTCCATAGCAGCCCCAATGACTAAATTGAATCAGAAAAGTGCCCCATTTGAATAGTCAGATGAGTGTGAGGCGAGCTTTTAGAAGCTCAAGATAGCCTTGACTTCAGCACCGGTGTTGGTGTTACCATCAAATTCGGGTTCTTTCACGGTGTATTGTGATACTTCCCGAGTTGGCCTTGGAGCAGTGTTGATGAAGGATGGCAGGGTAATTGCGTATGCGTCTCGACGGCTAAAGGTCCATGAGAATAATTATCTCATTCATGACTTAGAGTTGGCAGGCATTGTTCATGCATTGAAAATTTGGAGGCACTATCTTTATGGCGTGCCGTGTGAGGTTTTTACTGACCATCGTAGTCTCCAGTACTTATTCAAGAAGAAAGATCTAAATTTGAGGCAATGGAGATGGTTAGAGTTACTAAAATATTATGATGTTGCCATATTTTATCACCCAGAGAAGGCCAATGTGGTGGCCGAAACATTGAGTAGAAAGGCGGTGAGTATGGGAAGCATTGCGTATATTCCAGTTGGTGAGAGACTGTTGGCTTCAGACATTCAGACGTTGGATAATCACTTCATGAGGTTGGATATTTCTCCCAGCAGTGTTCTAGCTTGTAGAGTCGCTCGGTCTTCTCTAATTGACCGTATCCGGGAGCGGCAGCATGATGACCCACATTTGACGGTCCTTAGGGACACGGTTCGGCACGGTGATGCCAAGCAGGTTACAGTTGGAGATGATGGTGTTTTGAGGATGCAGGGTCATTTATGTGTGCCTAATGTTGATGGCCTTCGTGAGTTAATCCTTGAGGAGGCTCACAGTTCCAATTATTCGATTCATCCAGGTGCAGCCAAAATGTACCAAGACTTGAAGCAGCATTATTGGTGGAGAAGAATGAAGAAGGACATTGTTGCGTATGTGGATCGTTTCTTAAATTGTCAGCAGATAAAGTATGAGCATCAGAGACATGGTGGTTTGCTTCAGCAGATAGAGATTCCTGAGTGGAAGTGGGAGCGTATTACTAAGGACTTCGTTGTTGGGCTCCCACGGACTCAGAGGAAATTTGACGCAGTTTGGGTTATTGTAGATAGGCTGTCTAAATTAGCACATATCATTCCTGTGGCAAGTACTTATACTTCAGAGCGGTTGACTGAGTTATATATCCGGGAGATTGTTCGCCTTCATGGTGTGCCCGTGTCTATCATTTTTGATCGGGGTACGCAGTTTACTTCGCACTTTTGGAGGGAAATTCAGCGTGAGTTGGGTACCCGAGTGGAGTTGAGTACAACATTTCACGCTTAGACTGACGGGCAGTCCGAGTGTATCATTCAGATAATGGAGCATATGCTCAGCGCTTGTGTTATTGACTTTGGAGGTTCGTGGGATCAGTTCTTGCCGTTAGCGGAGTTTTCTTATAATAATAGTTATCAGTCAAGCATTCAGATGGCTCCTTATGAGGCATTATATGGTAGACGGTGCAGATCTCCAGTTGGATGGTTTAATCTGGGAGAGGCTCGGTTGTTGGGTACAGACTTAGTTTAGGAGGCCTTAGATAAGGTCAAGATTATTCAAGGGAGACTTCGTGCAGCTCAGTCTAGGCAAAAGAGTTATGCCGATCGTAAGGTTCGTGATGTGGCATTCATGGTTGGAGAGAAAGTATTGCTTCATGTGTCTCCCATGAAGGGTGTTATGAGATTTGGGAAGAAGGGTAAATTGAGCCCTAGGTATATGGGGCCATTTGAGATTCTTGATAGAGTGGGGGAGGTAGCTTATAGACTTGCATTGCCTCTAGGGTTATCCTCAGTTCATCCAGTATTCCACGTGTCTATGCTCCAGAAATATCATGGTGACCCGTCTCACGTGTTAGATTTCAGCTCTGTCCAATTAGACAAAGACTTGACTTATGAGGAGGAACCGGTAGCCATTTTAGACCGGTAGGTTTGTCGGTTGAGATCTAAGAGTTATCCTTCAGTTCGAGTGCAGTGGAGAGGCTAGCCCATTGAGGCAGCTACTTGGGAGTTCGAGTCAGACATGCAAAGTAGATGTCCACAATTGTTCGCCAATTCAGGTAATTTTCTATGTCCGTTTGAGGACAAACGTTTATTTTAGAGGTGGAGATTGTGATGACCCAAGGGGTCATTTTATGAATTTAGACTCCGCTTTATGCTTAATAGCCATAAAAAGACTAATGTTAAATACCACAATTTGTGTGCACAGTCTGCGCGTGAAACCGGAAAGCTTTTATGTGAAAATATGAGAAATAGTGATTTCTAGAATTTAAATTTGATTATAGTTGACTTTGGTCAATATTTTAAGTAAACAGACCCGGATCTGTGTTCCGACGATCCCGGGAGGTCCGCAGTAAAATATGGACTTGGGCATATGCCCGGAAATGAATTCTGAGGTCCTAAGCCTTAGAAATCAATTTTTGAAAGAAATTATTTTGCTGAAATATTAATAAAATAAAGAAAAGAATTAATGTTTGAAACCATTGGTATCGGGCCCATATTTTGGTTCCGGAGCGGCCCGGTACAGATTTGTTATAGTATTTAAAGGTTAAGTGTATAATTTGGTAAAAACGGAGTTTATTTGACGTGATTCGGACTTCCAGTTGAAAAGTTATTAACTTTAAGTGTTCTTGAGGAAAATGATGAGTTTTGAGGTTGAATTCATAGTTTTACATGTTATTTTCATGATTTTATCGTACGAACAAGTCCGTATGATGTTTTTAGACTCGCATGCATGTTTTGTTTAGAGCCCCGACGGCTTAGGTGAGTTTCGGATAGGCCACAGGATGTTTTTGCACTTGTATTTCTGTTGTCTTTGTTGTTGCTGGTGCACAACTATTTAATGCATTGTGTTCGCACCCCTATGAACGCAAACGCATAGAGTAAAATAGGTGGGGGTCATTTTGTTCTATGCGAATGCACCCCCCATAGTCGCGAACGCATAGAGTAAACTTCAGGGGGGGCACCATTTGTGCTATGTGAATGCATAGCTCCCCCATGCAAACGCACAGTGTAAAATGGACCTGGGGGAGGGGGAGCCCAAAAGCATTATGCGAGCGCATCCCCTTCAATGCGAACGCATCCCCTTCAATGCGAACGCATAGGCCACTGCCCATTACCTTATGCGAACGCGGCAGGCCCTATGCGAACGCATAAAAGGCCTGCCCAGCAAAATAAATACCCTTTTAAAAACGGGTAGACCTTCTTCTTCTTCATATTTTCGCCACAGCCCTAGGAACGATTTTCTTCATCAAATATCATCCCCAAGTCATAAGTAATCAATTATAAACTTCACTCTTTCAATTTCTTATTGTTTTTCATCACTTTTAAATCAAAAACTAAGAATTTTCATGCTAAAAATTGAGGGTTTGGGTAGAATTAGGAAATTTTGTAAAAATCAAAATTTTACCTCGAATTGAGGTCGGATTTCGAAACTAATTATATATTTGGGTTTGTGGGTGAATGAGTGAACGTAATTTGGTCTGAACCCCGAGTTTAGACCAAGCGGGCCCGGGGTCGGGATTTTACTTTTTTTTAGAAAACTTAGGAAAAATTATATTTTTCAATAAAGTTAGTTACTTTGGGATTAATTAATGGTATCGAGTTAATTATGATTAGATTTGAGCAATTTAGAGCAAGATTCTAAAGGAAAAGCGTGGCCTACAAAATTGAGGTAAGTGTTTGGTCTAACTTTGACTTGAGGGAATAGGAATCCCCACTTGTTTGCTATGTGAAATGCATGTGTGTGGTGTATAGGTGAGGTGACGAGTATCTATGAACCACCAAACTGCCTGTTAAACATGATCCCTTTCCCGTTCCTAACTTAATTAATTTTTGTCTTAATTGTTCTATGTTCATTATTGTTTCTATAACTACTTGGCCTTGTTATTTTGTTGTTAAATATTGTTGTGGTTATTTTGGAAAGAGTATTGGTTGTTTTAGATGGTTCCCTTGTGGTACAGAACGGTGTAGAGGTTTGGCATTATTTTTACGAGATATATATACATATTTATGTTCCTGTTGGTTTCATGGTTGAGAGGATTTTGATGAAGTTATGAGAAAAATACAGTTTCTTATTTATAATTGTTGAGACAAAAATATTGTGAAAGACTTGGCCTAAATTGTGAAATTTATGAATAAATTGATATGATATGTCTGGTGGGAGCGGGTTGCACGCTGCCACAAGGAGTGATAAGGGTGGACAGGTGGGATCGGGTTGCACGCCGCAACAGGAGTAATAAGGGTGTTATATTTAAGGAGGAGCAATAAGAGTGGACAACACACAAAAGGGAAATCGACTACAGCAAAACTGATCAAGATGATGTATACAGAGTACACATATGCTCTATAGAAGGAGAGAAATCAGAGAATGTTCCAAGAGACATTCAGGGATCACACAAGCTTGGCAAGAGAAATAGCTTGCATATGCAATTTCAGAGCTACCGGAAATGTAAAGACTCTAGTACAAAAGATGTATTTCTAGCATAGTTTTAATATGCTAGGATAGTATAGTGTATCGGGATTTTGTATCTCTCGTAATTAGCTAGTTGGGAGTAGCTATGCTATGCTTTGTAATGCCTTCACTTTTGGTGATTAATAAAAAATTAAATTACCAAAAAAATATAATAATAAGAGTGGACAGGTGGGAGCGGGTTGCACGCCGCAACAAGGAGCAATAAGGGAGGACATTTGTATTTTTTTCTTAATTTCAAAGAAAATAAAGATTTGAAAGGCTTAAATGTTTATTTTACTATTCTTCATATTTTCGGCACTAGTTTTATTTAAAGTTGAAGTTTGGAAACTTGGAAATATTTGAGAATTGGTTATAGGTGAGGCCTGGAAAAGGCGGCTGAATTATTTTATTGTTGTTGCAGTACTTAATTATTTGTTTAGATTTCCTTCTTGCTTTATATATTATTTTCACATGTTATATTGCTAAATCCCCACCGTAGCCTCGTCACTACTTCGTCGAGGTTAGGCTCGGCACTTACTCAGTACATGGGGTCGGTTGTACTGATACTACACTCTGCACTCTTTTGTGCAGATCCAGGTACCGGTCAGCCGTAGAGATATTTAGAGCGGCTATTCATTTATTCGGAGACACGAGGTATATCTGCTGACGTTCGCAGATCCCGAGAGTCTTCTCCTATTTTCATAAATGTTATTTTATTATATTCAGAACAGTTACATTATTTCTTTCAGTCAAGTATTTGTAGTATTCTTTAGTAGTTCTTGAATTGTGACACCAGACTCTGGGATAGTTTTGGATTTATCTATATAATTAGTTTGTGGCTCGGTGTAGTTAATTGTTTTTTTTTTGTTTTTTTTTTTGTTTTTTTGTGAATTATTCATTTAAAGCCATTAGATTAAGTATTAATTTAAAATTATTTTATCCTGTTTAAATGGCTAACTAAAGAAAATAGTTAAGCGAACTCTAACATTGGCTTGCCTAGCAAGTGTGGTGTTAGGCGTCATCACGATCCCTAAGGTTGGAAATTTGGGTCGTGACATCTTTAATAACAAATTACCTACAGCGAAAAACTTGTTCAATCGAAACATTCTTCATCAAAAAACATACGCTTCATGACCAAACTCTACTAAAACACTTGAGCACATATTCCTAACATGTCCAATAGCAAACACTTTATGGGATCAATTCAACATACATATTCCACCAGACTAATTGGAACCTATAATTCAAAACCTATGTACAACACTAAATCAATGCCCAGTAACTGCTAACAAAAATGCTCCATTAACCATCATAACTCCTATCATCCTCTGGTTCATCTGAAAAAATAGAAACCAAAATATTTTCCAGAACTCTAATGCTCTAGTAAGACCTCCAGACATCACTTTTGAAGCTATGGAGTACCTCCACCTGGTTCACACTCACCATACTCCAAATGCAGGTCAAAAGAAAATAATACGGTGGCAGCCACCACCAAATGGGTTCTTCAAACTAAATATAGACGGTGCTTATGATGTCAAAAGTAAGGTAGACGGGGGTGGTGGACTTATACGAAATCACAATGGAGATTGGATCATTGGCTTTGCAAATTATAACTATGCATACTCTGCCATTCATATAGAAATTCTGGCCTAATGGTCTAGGGCCGGCACTCAGTAAGAGCTTAGTTCCACTTATTGTGGAAACTGACTCACAGATAATGCTTCAACTATTATCGTCTAACAATCTAGCTCTCTCACACATGTTAATGGATTGCAGGCAATTAATGGAGAAGCTGGGCAACCCACAGATGTGCCGCATCTTTAGGGAAGCAAATGTTACAACTGATAAGCTGACCTACTATGAAAAAGGCAGAGATCCATCCATGGATATAATGCTTTGACTTTTGTATACCCTTCACCCTTTTTCTTAATGAACTAAAAAAACACCTCTATGGAACTGAGACTATACGTTCAGTACCATCATATAATAGTCAAAAATAACCCCAAACATAATAATTGACAACTTTATTAGGGAGTGTCAAAATCTCAAGCGGGGCTTGATGTGTAACGGGAGAGATTCGTCACAGAAGTTGGACCACTTATGTATAAGTTCCACATGGTTATCGAAATGCAACCCAAATTGGCGCATTCTCGTCAATTTAGAAAAGCTAAACATTATTCGATTTCTTGCTCTCTTTCTACATCTCTCAGTTTCCTTTTTTTGTCAAAGCTCTATCAAGTAAGATTAATATTGTTTCATATAATGAATGTTGATTAGTTTCTCACAAATGGTGCGTGTTCTCCATAATATAAGAATTAAGCTATGAGTTTGACGAATATATATTGACCGTATAAAAAGAGACAATTATGGATAATGTTTATAGCAAACACGGATTAGAAACCTACAAAACATGGTAAACAACATGTTTGCAGCAATAAAACCACATTGATAGTGTAAAATTTCTTTTAATTGTCATTGTATATAAATTAAAAGCTTAGGTTATGTACACTATTTAGTTTAATTACAAATCTTAAAAGATTTTTTTGTAAATACTTTATTAATGACCTGATTGTTTAAATATTTATTCTCATTCAGGACATATAATTATTTAATTAATAAGCCCATGAGAGACTTAGATCTCAATTATAGCTCGATAAGTGCTCCCTCAGGTCCACTTTAATTAATTTTTTGACTATTTATATATATATTAAAAAATTTACTTTTTAATATTCATTAACAATGAAATTAATTATATTAACCTTTACTTTCTCTTTAATTTGTGCATTAGAAATTTGACAGACTCTTTACTTTACGGACAACTTTGAAAAAAAAATTATTCCTTACTGATATTGAAAAAGAATCAAATATTATAATCATAAGAAAAGATCAAAAAATCAATTAAAGTCGACGAAAAGGAGTAAAAGTATAGCATAAAAGTCTGAAATAATAGAAGTATCATTTCAACATATAAAAGTGAGAAGATAATTAAAGAACAAAAGGAGAATGTCAATAAACGAACTCATAAATAGTAGTTGTATTTCTTGAACCATAATCAATGAGGCATGCTGCCCACCTAAAAGTTGAATCTAGACTTGCGTGAACTAGCTAGAATGATTCTTCTTTACTAACCACAATCAATTATGCCAGCATCCCATTTTTCACTAACCAAATATTGGCATATAATCTATGGCTCTATAGAGGCGGAGCTAGATCATTAGGTATGGATTCGGACGAAATCAGTAATTTTTACTTAGATTTTGTATTCGTATTAAAAAATCTATTTTAATGCATAAATATTTAATAGCATACACAATAGCTAATTAAAACGAGCTATGAGTTCGACGGCAAATTCAAAACACATAAACTTCAGATCCTGGCTCCGCGTTCGGTATGCTTCTATGTCTTGGCAAGGGCAACTTTCACAGGGTAACGTTGAATGCAGTCGGCCCAAGGGTTACCATTTCTATTGACTTCATTACAATCAATTTCCCTTAGTGATTTCCACACAGCACTGTTACATTTGAAACCAGAACCAAATGCTATTTGCCAGACTCTATCCCCTTTACTCACTCTTCCTTTTGATTCTGAGTAGGCTAATTCGTACCATAAAGAGCTGCTTGAAGTGTTCCCAAATCTGTGTAGTGTCATTCTTGATGGTTCCATGTGCCAATCACTTAGGTTCAAGTTGTTTTGTATTTCATCTAAAACTGCTCTCCCTCCTGCGTGTATGCAGAAATGCTCAAATGCTAGCTTGAAATCTGGTATGTAGGGCTTCACTTTTGCTTTTAGCATCTTCCTCTTGACCAATGTTACAAAGAACCTGAATTAGATGCGAATCCAGAATTTAAAATCAGTAGATTCAGAATAAATATGAACTTGTTATGTATATATATCTTAAATAAAAAAGTCTAAGTTTACCGCTATACGTACAGTGTACGAAATTAAATCTAATATACTTCGGACCCTAGTGTACTTACCGTTAACGAATCATCTCGTATTTGTGTGACTTTAAAAGAACTCCAGCATAAACTAGGTGGATTCTTCGTTTTCAAAATACTTCGTGAAGAAAGTCTAAATTTATTTTTCTACTTTTGACTATAATTTCAAATTACCCTCTGTATACTTTAAGTTGGAGCTCGTTAGGGTTAAGGGCGAGGGATATGAATGACTTTAAAGTATAACGGATAAAAAGAACTAAAATATTTCCTTTAGTTAAGAGATATTTTCTTACCCTTCCCCTTTAGATTTTTTTGTACATTTATAAATTATTCTAGTCGAAAAGAATGAGTTTAGTTCTGACCTGAATTGCTCGGAAATGGGTAACACCAATGGTCCTAACGTGGTGATGTTAGTTTTTAGAGCATCCCCAGCTACTGCCATAAGTTCACGAGCCAGTGACACACCTATCACTCCCTTGTCATCTTCTCTTTGGTACACACAATTGTAGCTATTGTCATCAGCTCCTTTATGGGTTCGAACCGTGTGGACCAGCTCGTACTTGGACCGGGTTCGGTCTTTCGACTTGTTAGACAAAAGCATAGCTGCTCCTCCCATACGAAATATACAATTGCATAGCAACATTGACCTATCATTTCCAAAATACCAATTTAATGTAATGTTCTCCATGCTAACAACAACTGCATATGTGTTTGGATTTGCTTTTAATAGATGTTTGGCTAAGTCAATTGAAATTAGGCCAGCACTACAGCCCATGCCACCTAAGTTGTAACTTTTGATGTCAGTTTTGAGCTTGTAATGGTTGACAATCATTGAGGAGAGAGATGGGGTTGGGTTAAACAAGCTACAATTCACTATTAGGACACCAATTTCCTCTGGCTTAACTTTTGTTTTGGCAAAAAGTTGGTCCAATGCACCAAACATAACCGCCTCGGCCTCCGCTCGTGCCTCTTTCATACACAGATTTGGCGGGATGGATGTGATTCCTCTAGGAAAATACGTCTCGTCACCTAAACCAGAACGTTCAGCTATTCTCTTTTGAAATACTATAGTCTCGTCTGTAAATGCGCCATTCTCTTCTGTCATCTTCAAGAACGAATCCACGGACATTTTTCGCTCATCTTCAGGTTTATAACAAGCAAAATCAACCAAATAAACCGGTCTAGGTTTCTTGACATAGTAAATACCTAAAAAGAAAAAGAGCACTATTGAACCGGCAAGACCGGTTGAAGTGTCAACAAGTAAAGTTGGACTTGTCCATATATCAGAAAACCGGTCTAGTTTTAGACCGGTGAGGTGAATAAGAGTGAGAATAACCACAGGTAAAATGGTAACAAGAAGAAGAAGTGTAGCAGGGTTGCATGAATAACCATACCCTAGCTTAACATATTTAAGCTTTACGGACTGTAAAAAATCCGGCAATTTTCGCCGGATTTTGATAACAACTGAGGATGAATCTTTGAAATCCATCTCTGCTGTTAGTCTCTCTTTTTCCATTTCTATACTTTCGTTTGCCATTTTTGTACTAATTAGCTTCTAAAAAAAAAAGAAAAAAGGGTTCAAGATTGACGTAGAAGAAAAAGTGTAGAAGAAGCTGAACCAATTAAACCTTGAAGAAGAAAAATAATTGTAATGGAGTTGTCTTGATCAAAGGCAAAAGAAAGGCAACACGCTTTATGTAGTTAGTTTTGGAGGGTAGGAAAGAAAACAAAAAGGAACTTAGCTTCTCAAAGAAATTTAAGGGAAGAAGTAATGAGTAAGAAAGAATAGGAAATACCTACATATATAATGGATACAAGAAAGATAGATATAATATGTTATTCAGATAGTTATGGTGTTTGTGTGTAATCCAGTTTTCATAATAGGGGGGTGGGGTTAGGCATGAGTTGTTCCAAGTAAGGATAGATAGCTCAACTACCAAAAGAAAGAGAATTAATAGAAATTATTGTCAAAAAAAGCTTGCCAAAACTAATAATGGGATATAATACTAATGTTGTGGAATACGGGCGGATCTATAATAATGTGTTCACGTGAACTCAATACTTTTTGTTCAAATTTTATTAAATATTTAATTGTGAATTTAAATTTGGAGTTTACGTTTTCTTTTCTTTTTTTTTAAAGAACTATGATTATTTGTTGTTGTTGAGAAAAGATGGGTGGTAATTGACCAAGAACAAAGTGAACATGTGGAAATTTGGGATTTCGTCCAAGCAATCATATTAGGAAATATTCAAAATGTCCGCTATACTTTCTTTCTTTCATACTAGCTAGCTACTATTTGCATTGCGTATTCCTCACATGCAAACATAGCAGCAAATTTTCATGATTCCGCCTCGGCCCTACTTCACTTACACAATATATGCATGAATTTAACGTTTACGTATCAGATTATTTGTGTTATTTTTTTGTGTGTAATTATTAATTTTAATTTTTATGAATAATTATCTGTGATTATCATGTACATAACCAGATAGTAATAAAAGTTTTTTTAAAACTATAAATCTTTAGATTCCAACCATATTAAACACGTTCGACGTTTTATATGTGAACTACATTCAATCGGATTCACTTAAAGAAACAATTTAAATTATATACATTTATGGGTGTAGTTTAACCTGTAATAGCAGGTAACTTATATTTTTATCAAATAATAAGTCAATACTTTTTTTAAAAACAATACCTCTAATTACGTTACAAATAATCAAATTGTATAATTATTTTTTTACTACTTTTTAAAAATAGAGAGAACAGAAGAGCCAAAACCCGAATAGGCCGGTGGATATAGGTGACTGACAATCAAGAAACAATAAAATGCTGAGAGTAGGTAAGAATATAGATGCCAAACCTATCCAAGAAAACCCCCGAGTCCTTACATTTTTTAAAACAATTGCATTCCAATGAGAATTGCTGCTACTCCTGAAATATACACCACAAATAAAACTAGAATCTGGTGAATAGTATATATATAATATTCCTGACTTTAACTATCCTTCAAACACTTGTACAAGTTTCTGACTTTAAGTACCATGATCAGACCTAATTGATACAAATTGATTACTTAGTTGTTTCTGAGTTTTTCTAACAAAAGAAGTGAACATGTCAAATGCTTCATCTTTAGATGTTAAAAATAATGTCCAAGTAAACCTAGAGTAATTATCAACAAGCACCATCACATATCTTTTACCACCTCTGCTTAATGTTCTCATTGGATTACAGAGATCCATATGGACCGGTTCCATCATTCCGGTGGTGCTTACCACTTTCTTGCATTTAAAAGAGGATTACATGCTTCCCCCTTGCACAAGCATCACAAACTTTGTCTTCCTTGAACTTGATGTTAGGCAGTCCTATCACCAAGTCCTTGGAGATTAATTTGTTGAGTTGACTCAGACTTGCATTTTCAAGTCTCTTGCGCCAAAGGAGGGGATTAGTACCCAACATACTTAAGCAAGTGAGTTCATTTTCTGAAGTGTGAACAGATCTACAATATATATATATTGTTCACTCTTTTTTCCTGCAAAATAATATTGTCTGTGGTAAGATTAATCATAAAATATTTGGAAGAGGTGAATGCTACCAAGTTACCTCTATCACACAGTTGTGATATACTAATTAAATTGTATTTTAGGTCATCTATCAAGTAGACATTCTCAATAGAGTGAGAATCAGTCTAACCTACCTTATCAACCCCAATGATCTCATCTTTCTTCCCATTTCAAAAGAGACATTACCTCCTTTGAGATCCTCAAGTGAAAGGAACTGGTTCTTGCTTCTTGTTATGTGCTTTGAGCAGCCACTATTCATGTACCATATTTTGCTGCTCCCCTTCACTTGGACCTGTAAAAGGAAATCAGGGGTTAGTCTTAGGGACTCAAACTAGTTTGGGTCCCTTTCTATAGGCAAAAGGATGAATTAAATTCTTTTTAGCCCAACTTGGTAGCCTATTCTTCCCTTGAACAAATTCTTTGTTCTTTTGGCTTGCCTTTTCTTTTGCATTACATTCACTTTTATAGTGACATGTTTTACCATAGTGAGTACAAATCTTGTTCTCAGGAAGTGTAAGGTACTTGCTTTTGGGATCCCATTTAGGTGGCAGATTCCCAAAGCCAAGTCCTCTTCTATTGCTACTATGATGATCATGTAGCCATGAAAGAGCATCGGAGGACCTGTTCCATTTACAGGTTCTGTTTAATTCATGTTTGACCTTGACTAGATCCTCCTTCAAAATTCTTACCTGCTCATCCTTCTTATACAACTCATCTTTCAGTTTACCTACATTTTATTCTAGAGTGAATTGTGTGCAATCAGTTATCTTCTTACTTGTCCCTAATTTCAGTTTTAGGTTTTTATATCTAAGTTCTAGGACATTTGATTCAAATACATGAACCTGGTTCTTTAGTGCAGTACTTTCACTTACAGTCTCACTAACCCTAAGTTCCAGGTTGCTTTCAAAATTACACATTCCTTAGACAGTTGTTCCTTTTTATTGTTTATATCCTCAGATTCATCAATGAAATCTAAAAGTAACTCAGATAGTCTTTCTTTAGACAAAAATTTAATCTTGTCCTTGAGATGAATTACACTTACCTCAGATTCCTCATCGGATTCTCCAATTGCCATAAGTGCTTATTCTTCATCATCTGAGTCTTCATATGAGCTTTCTCCCCAAGCAGCAACTATGGCCTTTGTTGATTCGTCGTTCTTCTTGGGTTGAACATGTTCCTTCTTCATGTTTCTTCGTTCAGCTCTTTCTTTCTTCCATTCAATTTCCCATTGAGGGCAGTTTTTGATGTGGTGATCAGTCTTCCAACACTTGTAGCAGCCCTCATTGGTCTGTTTTTCAGGGACCCTTGGTTTGTTGTAGCTTCCACTTCTTGAAGGATCATTTCATCTCATTAGGTACTTCTTGAAGTCCTTTGTGATCATAGCCATTTCATCTTCCTCTAGATAAGAACCTTCAGTGATTCTGACTATTAGGCTCCTTTCTTTCTTTGGTACATCCCATCTTCATGATTTGCCTTCTAAGTTCATAAACAGTGAGATTTTCACTTAGCTCATCCAAATTAAGAGTGGCAATGTTCTTTGATTCCTGAATGGCAGTGATTTTTCTCTCGCAAGAGACTGGTAGAACTCTTGTCAAAATCTTCTCAACTTTGTCTTCTTTAAGAATAATCCTTCCAAGAGACTTAAGTTCATTTATTAGTGTAGTGAACCTTGTATACATATCTTGGATGGTTTCCCCTTCCTTCATAGTGAAATTCTCATATTGAGAATACAGTAGAGTTCCTCTGAAACTCTTCACCTGAGGTGTTCCTTCATGAGTCACTTGCAAAGTGTCCCAAATTTCCTTAGCAGTAGTACAGCTTTGAATTCTGTTGTACTCGTCTGGACCAAGCCCACACACAAGTCATTTCTTGTCCTTGGCGTTCTTCTCCCATTACCTCAAGTCCTCAACAGTGCAATCAACTCTTGTTTTTGGCACATCTACTCCTTCAACATTTTTCTTCATAGTAGCCAGGGGACCATCAGTGACAATGTCCCATAGCTTATAGTTTTCTCCAATGATGTGATCTCTCATCCTGTTCTTCCACCAGGAGTAGTATTGGCTATTGAAGAGTGGTGGCATAGCAGTGGATTGTCCTTCCCAATTTTCAGGTGGTGCACTCATCTTGATCTTTTCCTAAGGTGTTAGCCTCTTCAAGGATAACCCGCTCTGATATCAATTGATGTTTTAACTTCAGTACCACGCAAGAGGGGAGGTGATTTGTGTGGTGCCAATTTTTGCCTAAACTTATTATAGAAGGACCGGGTTCTTCTATATGTTTGTTAACCTACTATTGTTGAAATAGTAAATGCGGAAAGAAAAGAACACAAGTATTTTACGTGGAAAACACCTGGCTCAAAAGGTAAAAAAAACCACGACCTACTTCCCAGTAGGATTTTCCCAAACTCTCCACTAAATCACTGAGCCAAAAACTGCATTTACAAAAACACTTTTGTAAACCTAGTACTAACTCTAATCCCGCTATAGCAAACAGCCTCTAACTATTGCGACAACTTCAATTTAACTCTAACTTGAATACTCTGAGTACCTATTACAATTGCCTCTAGATAAAGCTGAAAGGTACAATATGAAAACACCTACTATAATTGAACTAGAATAAAAGACAGACACTTGGAGCTGGTTCACGTAGCTTCAGATTCGCACACTTGAATCTCACACGAACTGCTTGCAAAATGCCTTGCTATTTTTCTCTCAATTCACGTTTAACTTTTGTGTTTGTGCGTTACTGTAGGATGAGAACATCCTGCAATATATAGAGTTAGGAAATCAAGAAATAACTAGAGTTCTAATGCTACTCTTCCTTGGTGGAAGAGTTCTAGTTGATCTCAACTTCTAACTTCTCCCTTATCTTGGATAATATTCTCTTTGAGTAAGGAGTCATTCTCCTTATCAATTGTGCAACCTTTTCGATCAGGAGATATCAATTATACCCAGTTAAATTTATCTTCTTCACGTGCATCTCATATGCTCGAATCTGGCCGTGTCTATGTACACAAGGGATGAACTTGGTTCATGTCTGAGCTTCCTTTGTCAATCTTCAAAACTAACCTTCACTTGGGCCAACAGGAGTTAATTAATTCATTTATAATTGAACTTAATAAACACTCACCTCCCTTGTGATGATCAATATTATGCTTACCTCTCTTATTTTGATTCTTTTGTAACATTTATTTTAACCTATTTATTGTTCATGTAAAAAAATTACTAAATGACTAATTTATCCTTTTAAATTTTTGATTGATTGATTAACTTACTGAATATCATCTTTAAGTAATTTGTTTATAATAACCTAATTCTTTTTCCATAAATTACCATTAGATCTTGTTATGTTTTACAATCCAAAAATGTTGCCACCTCCGGCAAGTTTGCCACCTCCAATCATTTTTCTGTCTCATGGGTTTATTTAATTTCTCTTTGTTTTTAATTTAGTCATTTATTTTCTTGGAAAATAATTTATAAAATTAAGTCATCAAAAGCAAAGGGAATTTTGCAAAGAGTTCCAATAAACCATGACTCATGTCAAGAGGGATGAGGTAAAATCCTTGTATTATGGAATATGTTCTTTCCCTTCTAGGAAAGCAAAATCTATTTTGATTCAAGCAACATAAGAACTGCAAACACTCAACTTGTACTATATGTCGTGTTTCCTAAATATGAAAGTATTCAACCGAATATAATATGGTTTTTCTTATCTCAAAAGTATTGGAAATAGATTTATGGGGTAACATAAAGTTGACTTTTCATTGAAGAGTTCCTTATTCCAAGTTCCTTGGACAAAATATTATGGGTCAGTTACTCTTATTTTAACTTCTTAAATGATATAGTAATAATATTTAAAAAGAAAAACACTAAAAAGCTGTAGATGTGACATCCATATCGTTTCCTCTTTATTCTTAAAAACACCCAAAGTCCCCATATCTCCAACACTACTTTAGGTGGCTCCTCCACATGCATGTGCTGATCTTTACTATTAGTCGTGAGTTAAATTAAACCCGTAATTTTTAAATTATATTATAAATATATATGTGTGAAATAGAAGCGAATTTTAAATTTAAATTTTATGAGTTTAACTTTTAAAGTTCTTAATATTGAACTCATTTTACTTTTTAAGTTATAGGTTCAAAGACCTATCGTTTGTTGCTATTTTAAAAAAATTGTATACATAAATTTATGCTCCGCATTGAAAGTATTAGGTTAAGATGAACCCTCGGGGCAAACTCTACGTCCCCAGGTGTGAAATATCTTGAAAAATATTAAAATATTAATTTTTAAACCATGTTTTCAAAGAACTTGGAATATTGACTCCATTAAGTTTAACGTTTAGATCTGCCTTTATTTCCCCATATTTAGGAGTCCCAAGTAAATACCTTCACTCATTCCCATACCAATAAATACCCTTTAGACTAATTTTCACTGATCGAATGAATCACAACACTCGTAATGTTCGACTTTACGAAAATTTAATTGAATTTTGGAAATTTATAGTATTGGTCCGACATAATTTCTAAACTTAACAACTTGAGCGTGTCCGCCGGCCCCTGAGCTACCACTAAGTGACTTTATTTTAAATAATGTTGTCAATATTTCATAAGCACTATTCTTTCCGATTCATAATAAGTGACTTTTATACCTTTTTATTATGATCCAAAATAAGTGACCTTTTACATAATCAAGAAAGAATTAATTTTGTTTTTTCAAACTTTACCCTTGTTTACAAATCCCAAAAAGTCAAGTTAAAAATATTTTAATTAAGGGTAATTTAGTCAAAATGACTTCTTCTTTTTTTAGGAATTAATATTTTTTTACAGAATATGCCAAAAAGTCAAAAAATCTCTTATTTTTTCTGTTTAAAAAAAAGAAAAGGATAGGCACACGTATTGTAGCTGGAATGAGAGTGTGACATGTTTGCCATTATTAAAATACAACTGCTAACATCCATCAGTTAGCATGCAACTGTGATCTGTGAACTGTCTCTTAGAAATTAAAAGCAGTAAAGGGAATTAATGAAGGGTGACCCAATATCCTAGTTATTAATTTAATCTATTGCCCAAAACAAGTCATCTATAATTAATGAATATTAATTAGATAGTTTACTGGTACACTTAAATGAAATGGACTAATCAGTATGATAATTTCCTCCCGTCCACAATAAGTGGTTTTTTGGCCTTTTCTTTATGGTTCAAAATAGTGTTGGAGTAAGTGTTAGAACTATTTATGTTAAGAGATAGTAAAGATTAATATGATCAATTACATTATTAATTAATATTAAAAGGTGAATTTTAATCTGTGTAAAAATATTCAAAAAATAACTTATCGTGGACCGGAAGGAGTAATTGTATTAGGCCAGTAAAAATTTAGGTTGTTATTCATTTCACCTATATTAAAAACAGTGCTGAGATGCCAAGTTTCATATTGTAGAATTCTCTACACATTTTGTCAGCATGTTCGAAACATTGCATGCAGAAGATTTTGAGTCATGATATGTTTAATTATTACTGTAATTTGTGAATTTTAGTGTTAAATTGTTTAATTTAGTGTAACCAAACCATGGTCGTTGAGGTATGTTATTTTCTTCAACGTACCAACATGTAAATTTGATTATTTATTTTTATTAACTTACAAATATTACCACTCTACTTAATCGTATATTATTAGTTCGACTTACCTATCTTAAAAATTTCGTGGGATGTCCTTTTGACGTAGAGAGTTTAAAATTCTTGTAAATATAGATACACCGTCAGAACTTCTTTAGCTTCTTCCTCGTTCTTCCACATTTTTTAATATGTGTTAGGACCCATTACACATTTTGTGGCTGATTTAAATTGGTTTAGTTGAAGAAACTTGAAAACACCATTATTTGTTTTGTTGAAAAAGACTAAGTGAGCCTAATGATTTTCTTAAATTTCAGTTGAATCTAATAATGAGAATTAGAGGATTAATATAAAAAGATTAAATATTTATTTCTTTTTAGTTGAGATTCAATCGAAAATAGTTTTTCCGTTCTACTAGGGTAAGGTAAGGTATGTGTGTACACTGCAATAGGCACGTAATGTACTAAAACTTTTGACATGACAAGGCAAGTTTACCCATTTATCATGACTTGCAGCCAAGTTTTGATATGCAAATTGTATTTGCAAATCTTATTTAAATGAGGCTAAAACTTAAACAGTGACAGAGGATTAGACTATTTCTCCAAATCACTCCCTTAACAGGGGAGAAATTCAAAAACAGTCAGATTTACAGGTGGTCATTTAAAAATAGCCACAGTTTTAAAAGTAATCAAAAATTAGCTATTTTTTATGTAAAGATAAATCTGAACGAAAACACTATTCAAAATCCGAAAAATACTCCAGCATAATATACTGGAATTCCAATATAAAAATTTACAAGTTTCATCAATTCAAAACCAACTTCAGGCATACGTGACTAATGTTGCAACAATTTGCATCTAAAGTTTGGCCTTGACACTTTTCTCTAAAGTTTGGCTTGCCAAGACCAAGTTCAGGCACTTATGCAGAAGTTCAGGAATATATGGCTAAACTATGCATAAAAGTTCAAGAGAACAATTTTTTACCATAATAGTAATTTAATTAGGCCATCTCCAATCTTACCCTATTTTTTTATAATGGGGAAAAAATTTGGGATAAACAAGCTTCAACTCACCCTCATTTTTGTCCCATAACGGGGGATGAATAGTGTTCCCTCAAATATGAGGTTACACTATTCATCTCCTCCATTACTATTCACCTATATTTTATTATTATTTTATTATTTAACTCTTTTAATTTATCTCTTTAAATATACCTAATTATATTTATGTAATATCTTTATAAAATTAATTTACATCTTAACTTTGGCGTATAACTTTGATAAATTAATTTTCGTGCATTTATTATTTTTATGTAAAATTGTAAGTTAATTTTATTATAAGTTATAATTGTACAAAAAATATATAATCATCTCAAAAAATAAATGGTGCAAATATAAAATATTAGATGTTGCTAAAATTGAAAATACATTAAAAATGGAAATACATGAAAATTGAAAATACATTAAATTAATATACATAAAAATTTAAACTATGATAAATAGATAATATAATAACTTAGTAGGGAGGTACGTCGTCTCCAGGTACACCAAAATCATTGTAGTATTGAGTGAATGACGTCGAGGATTGTTGTGGTTGTGAGTGTTGATATTGTTGATTTCTTTTATAAATTATTCGTTGTTGTTCTTGTCGCATAAATTCACGACAAGCCGGATCGACAATAGAATCCACATCCATCGTTAAAACTTTATTTTCTTCAATCTTTATACGATTTCAACAATTCTTTATACGATTCGACGTCCAACTCTACTCCAAATAAGCTCAAATTTGAAACATAAATTTTAAATATCATAAAAATTAATATGTATCATCATTTTTTTAAAACAAATTAAAGATGAATCTACAACTCATTTTGTCATCTTCAATCTTTCTCGAAAACCTTCAATGGTATTTATTATTGGATTTCTCACTCAATGCCTAGTTCCTTGGTATACATTGTCGCCAATATATTAAAAGATTTGACATCCGCTTAACTTAAACACGTTCACGTTTTTAAGTTTGCAATAATAATTTTAATGTTGAAAACCCTTAAATTGACTACGGATCAAACTTCTAGAAAATATAATTGTGCCTTTATGGCTATGTGCGAATAAGCTGTCCAGCCAAATTTCTACATATGTGTGAATTAACTTAACTAACCGCCTGTCCAAGCGCTTAAACTTAAAATAATCGGCGGACATATAATATTATATAATTCATATATAATATGCATATAATCCTGCATAATTATTATATAATCTATGTATACTTACTAGAAAAAGTAAGGAAAACTGACACTGTATAGCTATTGTAAAAATAATAGCCGAAAATATATATATATATATATATATATATATATCATTATGTTATATACAAAAATTATACAAATTTTATACTCTTTTTAAGCTATCAGCTGTAAATAATTTTTGGACGAACTAAAAGTGATAATACCTCAAAAGTAAACGGTAAATTCGACCGATTATTTGTAAAGCTCCCTTATTTATACACCCTATGATGAAAACGATTGGCATCGAAGCCATGGGCTTAAACAGAAGATGTCCACTAGCTTCATTTATGGATTCTAATGCTATACGTGGCCATCAATCCATCTGAAAAAGTAATCGGGCCCATTACATTGGTTCATGCCCAGAAAATTTGTAAAAAATAGCAAGGGCTAGCCAGTTTTTGGACCGTTCATTCAAAAATAATTATTGTTTGCAAAGTCATTAAAAATAACCATTATTTTACTGTAATAGGGATTGATCCAACATAATATACTGGAGATTGGTACACCTGTGTATGAACTTTCAGCATATTATGCAGGAACTCCAACACGCGGAAAATTCCAGCATAATATACTGGAGATTGGAGCACTTGTGGATGAATTTTTAGCATATTATGTTGGACCGGTATATTATATTATGTTGGAGTTATACTGGAACTTCAGTATAATATACTGGAGTATTTTCCGAATTTTAAACAGTATTTGCTTTCAGATTTATCTTTAAATAAAAAGTACTTTTGAGAATGTGACTATTTTTGAATTAAATTTTAATTCTTCTGAGAAAATTTTGGTCCACACATCTAATTAGTCCACTATATTTCTACCATACTTTACAATTCAACACTTCGTCAACTGTGACCAGAAAATCATGTGGGCCTCTCCTTCGGTCGGACCATGGATTACATGTTTCACCGCCACAAATCCGCCGGTCATGTGCGGTCCGATCATTTTTCCGATATCATTCACCACCACGAATCCGGCGGCGGCGAGGTGCGTTCCAAATAAGCTTCGACTCAATTTGGATAACAATTCAACCACAGATATCAGCAATTTAGGTAAAGCAGTAGCCGTCGCTGCAGTCAAATCAGGTTCGGAGGCGGAGCAAAAGCAGCAAAATAGGAATAAATCACGAGCAAAGTATAATAGAGATGAAGAAGAAAATGAAGTTGGTTCAAAAGAAGGAGAGAAGAAACTGAGCGGTTTTGATGTGTTACGGGCGCTGGAAAAAGCGACGGCACAGAAAATGAAGAAAAAGAGAAAGGAAAGAGACGGTAGAAAAGGAATTGGAGGAGAGGATAATGAAGAATTAGCGGATAATGGTAAGGAAAGTGTTCGACCATTGAGCATAAAGGTGGATTGGGGGACTCGTTTGGATGAATTAGAAAAAAGACTTGAACAACTTCTGGATACAACTGCTGCTTGAATATGCAGAAGAACAACGAGTGTTCATACTAACATAGAACATTTTATGTGATGAAAAACAATACCAACTCATTAATAATAATGATACGGAAATTGCTATCTAAAGCATTTTGTTTTATACAAAATAATATTGCGACATGAATGTATAGTCTAAGTTGTATTTTTGGTACCACATTGTATTTCTTAAGACAAATTTTTTATTTGGGATTGTTTTTGTTTATGCACTAGACCAAGTAAGTAATACATTAAAATGTGTCTGCTCATTCCTTTTGAAACAGACCAAATTTGAATATCCTTTGCCCCATATCTTCTCGTCTATCTTCTATATTCCATGTCCAATATTCTTTGTTCCCTATATTAGCCTTCAATTTTCTTTTCTATGGATTTCTTGACTTTTTGCCAAGAGATGGTTCTTGATACTAATTAAATTAAGTTTCTTAATTCTTAATTAATGAGTTAGGCTAACATATTAAAAGGATGAAAACTAACATTTTCCAATGAAATAAAGCATGAGAAACAACCCCTAGAAAAAGTGTTCACTTCTGCACTCCCCCATCATTTTTGCTGCTATACATTAGCCGTAAATGCCTTTGTGATGAAGCAGACATATTGACCATGTCCTGCTTATCCTCTCTCATAAGTGATCATATTTAAGAAGTCATGGATATTCGTATTATGCGCCAGATAAACGCGTTCTTATCCGTCTCAAATACGGGTCGGTTCGAATAATTTATCCGCTTTTAAATTATTCATTTTGACCCGTTCATAGCCGTTCCGACCGTTTGTCACTCCAAAAGGAGAGCATGGATGTACTAATATGAAATACACTAAAACATTATGAAATGACAAAAATACCTTTGTGATGAAGCAGACATGTTGACCATGTCCTGCTTATCCTCACTTATATAATAGTAGTAGATACATATATATGCAGCTAGGTTCAAGCGAGAGAATTCAATTGAAATTGAATTTTTTTTATTATATAAAATATCTGTGAATCTCCTTAAACAGGATGAAAGACACTACATAGTGACAAACTTGAGTGCAAATCTTAGGTGCAACATTCTAGTATTATTTTGAATTCCCTTACATGAATTCCTATAAATGGGGCTACCCAGTCAAACATATCAATCCACCAAATATTGCAAATGCTAGTAGACTAATGTTGCATAATCATTATGCAGGAGACTCGAAGCATTCATCTCAACAATTCATGAACATTCACCCTCAGATTGGAGAAGAATTTTATCAACTAAAAGTCAAGCAGACAAACGATTATGGAATGCAAAATGCATCTCCAACATCCTTGTTTAGTTACAACGCACATTAAGTCACAGAGTTTGGACTAACTATTTTAACTTCGTTTTCTTTTTTCATAAATAAAGAGGAAGTAGGAAATAGATGTCCTGAGCTACTGGTCTGGCGTTCAATGTAAGTAGCAAGTGCTACCAAGTACAGCATTTCATTGAAACTAGTATGGTCGGTAACGTCTACCACGGTTGGAATCATCTCCAGAACCACTGGATCCTCCTCGTCCTTGTGGTCCACCAGCACCATTGCTCCTATCATTCCTCCGAGGTCGAACAGCTGGCGCCTGAACTCCTGGCTGCTGGCTGCACGGGAAACATAGCAAGGTTAAAAAGGTTGGTGTTATCTCATGCATAACAAAACTTCAAGATTTCACCTTTTTTCTGAACATCTAGTTATAATTCAATCATCCAGCCTCCAGTATACGAAGCTGGTAATTACACTAGTGATGAAACTTTATTTCAGGAAAACAGATCTTAATATTTATAGGAACTTACAGAACATAGCCAATCTGACCATCAGGTAGAACCATTGGCACCATCTGCATACCGGCTGGCATAGGTCCTCTACCGTATATCATAGGCTGCTAAAGCATAATAGTCTATCAGATGAATATGATCAACGACAATGTGCAGTATCGATGAAGACGACACGATATACACAGAAAATACCTGTTGGAACCCAGCAGCAGCACCATAACCAGCACTTAGATGTCCATACGGATTCACTGGAAATGCACCATATCCTGGATGTGGAATATAATTAGGATGGGGCACAGCATTGTGAGGACCGGCTGCTGCATCGAACTTCTTTTCAGTCTGAGGCTTTGCGAGAACTACTTCTAACATCTGACCTGCAATCCACATCCACTTTGACGTTACTTTCCTATTGAATATATACATCCTCAAACTAGAGGATTCATATAGCTGACGCAACTAGTTTTGACAATGAGGCATTATTGACCGATTGAAACACAGAACTCATACATATTCAAGGGAAGCATCTAGCTATTTTTTTAGCTCATATAAAAGAAAAATTAGTGAGGGTAAATCGTGGAGTAATTCTTCCTTTAAAAGAGCTATACAAGTTTATATTGCTATCATAAACTAACTTGTCTCTGAATAGAGAAGCATCATGCAATGAATCATGAAAATAATTTGTCAACTTCAGCATTATGACAAAACCAGACTAAACAAACATGCACAGCATTCTACTTTATTCTAGTCATAACTCATAACAAAATCCTAGATTTAGTGTACACAAATTACCATCCCTCATATTGCAAAATAGGAGGAACCTTGTGGTATTTTCGTTCTTTAGAAGTTAAAGTAGCCCACCATGCTATGTAGAAATACAAAAGCATCAAGGTATGCTCTGGACATGCATTTCCACAATTTCACAGCAACATTTCAGACCAATCAAATGGGATCACACTACTAACTGGCAGGGAAAACTAGAATATGATTCACATAGAGAAACTAAAAGTATTTACTCAAGCACATATCAATACAGTGACGCTCTTCAAAGCCAGCAACTTATCAGCAGATAATATACCAACACCCGACAACCAAACTTATCAACTCATAGAAAACTCGACCCTTTTACTAGGCGTGTGAACAATATTTGAGTTGAAGTTGATTAAAAAAAGAGTAAACGATGTTGGAGTTGAGAAAAGTTCGTGGAAGTTGAAGCATGTTGTTAATAAACTTCCATTTGGTTTAAAAAAAGTTTCTAAAAGTTAAAAATTTGTGAATGGAAAACAGCATTTCACTTGAAATACACCTTTAAATCAGTATTTCAATATTTCACAAAAAGAGTATTTGCAAATACCCATACTCAAATTAGTGTTTGCAAATATTGAAGTCTAGAATTTGCAATATCGAAATATTGATACATGCCTAAACAGGCCTAAAGTAATTTGAAATACTAAAGCACAGTCTTTTACATTATAACATGTCTTCAGAATAAACTAACTGGTAGATCAATGAAATTAAACTCAATTGTGGAATGACACTATTGCGATAGTATTTCAATGATGTTGGAGTGTTCATGCTTCAGCCAATCAAACTAAGGGAAGAATAAGTTAAGATAAAAGCGACGGGACGTCACATTTCTTACAATTTTAGTTTTTTCTCCCACTCGCCTAATAGTATACAACGATGCGGTGCTAACGCGAACTCAGAACAAACTTGACATATTGCAAAGCAGAAATGATTTTAGCAGTTATATCCTTTAGCCTGTCTTTAGCAGTTTTCAATAAAAATGCAGCAAAGCATCAATATCGTGGTAATTGGACTTCTCATTTAAGACTACAGCAAATATTGAAGGCGATAAGTTGACGGTAAATGGAGGGTGCCCAATACTAATGATTGGTCTCACTGTCTCTTATTCTTGTATTAAATAAAAGCATTTGTACTCAAAAATATAAAAATGAGTTTTGCATGAAAATTAAAGATAACAACCTAGGACATCTAGTAAAACACAAATGTACTAAGAGGATCAATCATTTTTCACAAGGTAAAAACTGATCTTTGTAAGTAAATTTATGTAGGTTGAATCATCTTTCATTGAGGATAGCCACCCTTTTCTCAAGTTGGATGAAATAAATCAGGATAACCAAATTGGTGCCGCGAAAGCTACTTGTGTGTAAGGAGAGAAGAAGAAACTGATGAAGCAGAAAACCACAGGAGAAAAGGCCACTACAACGGTATTCAAATCCAGGTCTAGCTCGCAAAGCAATGGAGGAAATTCTTAAAAGTTTCAAACTCAATAAAGGCAAAAAAAATTAAAAAAAGAGATTCTTTTGTTACTATAGCACCATTCTCTATTTACAGGTTATCATCAATAAGAAAAATCCTAGTTACTTGTCCACAAAAAGAAAAGATTCTTTTGTTGGAAGATTGTCTTGTAGTATGACTTTTTTGTCTAAAAGAGAGGATATATCACAGGAAACTAACACTTAATCATGACAACCATATTTATCCTATGTATTTGTTCCAAGTCCAACAACTCAGATCCTTTTCACTATATGCCACAAATTACTTTAATCTAATTAGGGGTCCTACTTGTCTGCAGTTGAACTAAAACTGATCTTTGACAAAAGTTTATATTTGTATGATAGACTGAATCAGTTTTTGGCTTAACTAAAAATTAAATTGATCTTGCAAGTTCCAAAACTTTAATTAGCGTAAGGAAATTTCTTAATCCAGATTTAGTTGGAACTAAGTTCATCTTATAGCTTGGCACAGTCCCGACTTTGAAACTTAGTTGTTTTCATAGTCTGGAAAACAGATTTAAACAGGATAACTTGATCCAGGAAAAGGCCACAATGGTCGGTGGATTCAGAAGCACACATCACACTTCTGACACAGTCCCAAATTTGAAACTTATTGTTTGAAAATCAAGAAAGAAAATTTTTACAGGGGTGAGAGTTGATTAAAAAAGGGGGCTGAATCTAGATTGCTTTTACCCCAGGGTCATGGAAAAATAGGTATCTCAATCACAACGGGACTAAGCTGATCTTACTTTTGGTTCAACCCAACCCGTGATACTTATTTCAAATCTTGAATAAAGAAATTACAGAGGATGAGCGCTGATACAAAAATGGGCCATATCCAGATGGTCAGCTTGCTTTGATTCAAAAACAAAGGAATCAGATACCTGACAGCTGCAGTTCTTAGTATAGTACGGAGCAAACTATGAAATAATTGTTTCAAACTCATAAAAATAATTACACAGGATGAGAGTTGATCCTAATATGGGCTATATCTGGATTGGTTTCACCCGAAGGTCAGCTCTTTGATTCAGAAAGAAAATAGGCAATCTTTATGGCATTTCTTCTTTGTAATCTTTTTATGATATCCTCCTAACTTCAACAGAACATGTCATCAGCGTGTTTCATGTAGATAAGAGTTCCATTAACAAATTTTCCAACTATTATTGAGTAAATCCTAAGTAAATATTAATTATAGCCAAACTAGGAATTGTTCAACACAAGGTCTAAGCTGGTATTACAAGTTCCTAAACAGATCCTTGAAGTCTCATATACAAATAAAAATTCTCAGATCAATAAAGGATTTTGAAAGGAAAAAAACCATATCTCAAGCACATTCATCTCTTTATTTATCACTTTAGGTATGCCCTGAGAATGTATGAACTATACCCATTTTTTGTACTTTTTTCCTTTTCTTTTGGGGGTCGAAGGTGGGGATGAGGGTTTCTCTATGAGGTCCAGATAACCCCTTCAAAGGCGTTACAGTGATTTTTTCACCCTGTCTGGAAGAATCAAAATAATCAGATATATGGACCACTAACAGCTCTAGGGATTCTTAAAACTAAAATTTAAGGATCTCTCTTTCTCTCCTCCCAAAACCCACCCCCTCTCACTTCCTCTCTCTATTTTCCTGACCTATTTTTCTTTTCATTTCTTTCTTTTTCTAGTTGAGGGGTTGGAGAGGGGGGGGGGGGTGATTTGCAGGACGGGCCTATGGAACACTCAGGTGCAGATCCTGAAAGTTTCCTTTATGCAACATATGTGTTCCACTAGTTCCACTTCCATTCAAAAGTCTAGAAGCATTACCATTAATTTCATATGTTTCACCGTCTTTAACAGCCTTCAATGCGCTTGACCTTTCTGCATAATGGACAAATCCAAAGTCCCGTTTGCCGCCGCTTTTGGCTGGTGGCATAACAACTTTGGTAACATCACCATGTCTTTGGAAAAGTTCCTTCAATTGTTCAGTAGATGTGTTTTCTGGAATACTTTTAACATAAAGTGCTTTAACCTGGAAAAGACACAAAAAAAATACGTAATCAATGCATAGCAGATGGGTGTTGTGGAAAAGGTTTCAATGTTTCACACAGGGGAATCTTCAATCAGTCAATTGATACCATGGATTGGACAATACATCAACTAATCCAAGATCATATTGAAAAGTAATTTAGCTCGCTATCACTAATCCTTTCTTCTTCTTTTTGGGTGATAATAGTAGTGTACATGCAAGCTTGCACGAACTACCTCGACTATTCCAGAATCATCTCAGAGTTCCTTCAGCAGGAAAACTAGGTTTACAAGCCTTAGTTGGTCTCAACAGAATTACGTATAGTATCATTTCAGAAGTGAAACCACCCACCACAACTCTACCCACTTTATGGTTACAATACACCTAGAGAACTAAAAAGTTTAAGGTATCAGCACAGTTTCTAGCTCTTTACTGTACTCAAAAGCAGCCCCATCATATGATCACAATAAGTTGAGAAGTTTTAGAGATACATTATAAAAACTCGCCCAATCCCCCCTTCCCGCACCTAGACACGCCTGCAAGAAGTAACAAAGAAAGAAGAAAACAATTTTAATCCGAAAATACATTTGGGGGGGTTGTGGGGGTGGGG
>MDKI01039700.1:0-17464 GCA_005239505.1 Nicotiana paniculata | reverse complement strand
TGTATGTGCATAATGGAGTCTACTTCATGTGTAGGTGAATTGGAGATGGAAGCCGAGCTAAATTGATGCATAAACGTCGAAAATACGCTCAAGAGGCGAAGAGGAGTGCACCGGGTTATAGCCGGGCATTTGGGCTGTAAAGCCTGGCCACACCAGGCTTTAGCCGGGAATTTGGGCTATAAAGCCTGGTGACGCCAGGCGTTATCCAGGCCTTAGATCCATAATGCCAGGCCTGGCCTGGCTTTATCCGGGCGTTAGGGCCATAAAGCCAGGTCCCTGGTTTGGTCCAATCCGAGATTTGAAGATTTTAAGTGTTCCCCGGTTTGAATAGAAGTCTCCACACGTCTAGGGTTTGTCCTAAACATATAAATAGACCCAAAAACACAACTTGAAGGGGGAGATGCCATTAAATACAAGAGACGCTTGTGGAATACTACTCAGAGAAGCAAAACATTTATTTTTACAGCTTTTATTCATTACTTTGTAGTTTAACTATGCAAGTTATTTTAGAGTTGATTATTATGAGCATGAGTAGCTAATTTTCTTAATCTAGGGTCTTGGTGGAACCCGTTGGGGATGAACTTATTGTGATATTAATATAGCTTTGCTTGGTTGATTAAACTCTATTTGTTCAACTACATTCTTGTTGTAGTTGATTGAAGGGCCCTCAATTAGCTGTTCCTATTTATTATGTATCTACTTGAGAGAGAGTGCATATTTAGGTATTTGTTTGAACAACACCACTCCCATAGTATAGACGAAAGTCATAATCGAGGGTTTAGAAGTTGTATTAGACATAACGATACTTCGGGTGCAATCTAAAGTGAACTGTAATGCAATCTAGCTAGCGTAACGTGAGAGAGTGCGTCTAGTAAATTATCATAATTACTTGAGAGAGATTTATGGTAGATAGGGTGTTCATGATTGATAGAGGCAACTAATCAAACTATAAGAAGTATCCAAGAAGGAAGTTCACCAACGGGGGGAAACCATAACCTTAGACCTTTATTATAATTGTTTACACCATATTGTTAGTTAATCGTTAGTTTATTAATTTTGTCTATAGAAATAGTAAAACATCACCAATTGATATTCAAAAGTCTTGAGAGAATTGATTAAATAAAAGTTGCGTATTCTAAAGACTTGATTGATACGTTAATTCCCTGTGGGTCCGACTCTGGGCATAATACCCCAGATTATATTTGCAACGCCCGCTTAGTCTTTTATTAGACATAGTTGAGCATGATCAATGGTCCTATTAAGTCTAAATTATTCTATAAATAGCCAATTTGGCACCTTTTGTCTACAATTGCAATAACTTTGCAAATTATAGCCCATGCATATAATTATTGCATTATTTTACCAGAAATTAATCCATTGTATTTTTAAAATACTAAAAAATTATTCTAAATCATTTCTATGCATAAAAATCATTTTTTACAATTAGTTATTTATTTTATAAATTATTTTTTATTAAGTTGTTTGGGTATTTAATAAATAGCCCTTTTTATTTTCAATTTTAACCTCAAATATAGCCCAAGATCCTTATAATTTTTGGCCCAAACCCTTAGGCTTCCCAACCCCATGTTATAGCCAATCCTGGCCGTTGATAGTTTTTTATCAACGGTCCGAATTTTCCTTACCTTAATTAAACCAAACGACCCCCCCTAACCTTCTCATTCCTCACCTCTCACCCGTTGTCACCCCTCTCCTTCTCTCTCAAACCCCCTCTGCCCTAACCCCAATCTCCCTCGCCTTCATTCTCCATCGTCAACCATGGTGATTCCTCACCACCCTCAGGCCTCTCATGGCTCTCTTATGCCGGTATTACTTGTCTCTAAGGCCCTCAAGGGACGAGGGTCAGTCCACTCACACCTTGGCCCTGTTCTTGCCTGTTTCAGGCTGCCATGACTCTATTTTGAGTAAGATCTTTCTATTTTTCCTAAACCTATGGATTTCTAAGCTTCATCTTCGTCTCTATGCTATTTTTTCGAAACCCTAATTTCTATTTTCGATCTTCTCATATCTGAGATGAATCGAACCTATCTCACATGTTTCCTTGAAAGTTTCTGGTTTTTAAAGTGATTTGCCGTTTTCCTAAAACTAGGGTTTATTGAAAATCATCTTCTCCAAAATTTTCCTGATTTTTGAATGTTTAATCTTCTGTTCTTGTGTGCTTCTGACCAATTTATGTTGAGTTTGCCTAAACCCTAGTCGATTTATGCTAAAACTCCATTTTTTCTTATATTTTTGCTTCAATTCTGGGTATTCCGTGTTACTTGTGGCATTGTTTTGCTTTTTGCTTTGATTCTGAGTTTTTCAATGTTACTATTTGTACTGATTCACTCTGTATCTTTGACCTACACAATTTTCCTTAGTCAAATTCACTGCTTTGTGATTTTTACCCTGATTAATATCTATTAGGGTTCTGAGTCAATTTTCCGTATTAATTTCTCTGTTTCTGTGAAGTTTTACCTTGCTCATTCTCTATTTGTGGGAGTTGATATCTTTCTCCCCAGAAATCAGTATTACTTTGAAATTCTGAGTAATTGATTTGCTCTGTTAGAGACTTTGTATGCATAATTCTTGTTTGTTTCCTTGTTTAAGACCTTACTTATTCATCCCTGCCTTATTTAATTGCCTGTATATTTGTGGATTCTTACTGATTCCCTTACATGATCCTTTCTTTAATTAGACCCCTGATTATTCTGAACTCCCTTATTTGGTTTGATTGGGATTCTTTCCTTAATTGAATCCCTGCTATTACGCTTGATCAATTGCCCTTAATTAAAGGAGTCTATTCTAACTCCCTCATTTGGTTTGATTTGAACTCCTTGCCTTAATTGAATCCCTGCTATTATACTTGATCAATTGCCCTTAATTAAAGGAGTCTATTCCGAACTCCTTATGTGATTGAATTCTGTGATTTCCTTAATTGGTGGCTTCTGATTTCTTTTTACCTTGTTTGTCCTACTCTTAAACTACTATATAAACTCCCCTGTTTCACCTGTCAACACGAACATTAGTTCATACACACACTCACACTCAAACTCTCTTTTCTTTCTCTGCTACTTGTGTTAACTCTTGGTCTAGCCGGCTGAAAGCCAAAGCTAGACATTGGAAATACACCTGCTTTATATTCTGCACTCTTTTCTTCAACTGGTATGTCTCTAGTTAAATTTTGAAAACCAAACTCTATGTGTTTCATTCCTGCACTATTCTGTTGACCATGAATCCAATATGTTTTCCTGTTTACTTCCTTGCTTAGCATGTTTAAAGCCTTGTCATGTTCAATGTATAACTAGCATGTTCAAACCCCGTTTGTTCAATATGTAGTTAGCATGTGTAAATATAGTTATCTACTTGATTGTTTTTCCAACATGTCTACTTACCCCTGCCTATTCTTCTTCACTGAAGAGATCATATTAAGTCACCTAGTTTCTTAGGGTTCTAAATTGATTATAGTTGTGTGCTTGATCCTGTCCAGTGTTCATGTGTTTTCAATATGGTTTTACTGTGATCCCTTCTCTATGTCTCAGCTACCTACTTTATAACTAACCTATGAATTCTGTAAAAACCCTTGAGAATTCTGTGCATCTTGTTGTTTATGTGCTCCACTATACACTGATGTGTATTCTATGTGTCCCCAACCCCTCTATCCCTATTTGGAATTTTTCTGTTAAGTATTCCTGAATCTGTTTGTTCTAAGGACAATTGACTTGTGTTCTGATTTCAAAAGTGCTTCAATGCTTTTCTCAAACTGTTTTACTACTGAACTAGTTCCTATTTCTCAGAACAATCTTTTCACTCCTAGAGTTATCTCTACACTATTTTCTCATTAAAAATCTTTTAAAACTTTGTCAAGAACTCTCACTTCAATCTTAAGGTTCTGCCCCTCCAGTGTGTGTACTGCCTTGGATCCTTGATATTCCTCTGAACTCTGGCACACTGGGGATGGCTACTCTACACTTTACTTACCCAATCCCTGTTATGAAAGTCTAGGTGTGAGAAATGCCCGGGATCCTTGAGGTCGTTAGGGAACCCTAACACACCTGGACATGGAATTGGTTATGAAATATTTGGCATTTGAGACTGCTGAAGGCCTGGTATCTTCAGGTCGTATTTGGGCCTGCTTCAGGCTCCTTATAGTTTAACTTCTTATCTTTTATTTATTTATGTAATTCATTCATACATTGGTCTATAATAATTATTTGTAAACAAATATCGGGATGACTAGTGAAAAGGGAGGGTAGTGTATGGTACTATGGGTAAAAACTGGGTAGAAACCATGTTCCTAGGCTCTATATTCTGTGAATCTGCACTAGAAGACATTTCTTAGTACCAATGTGTTCATTTTCATCCAAATCATCCTAAACATGCATTAGATATCATGTTCTTAGGGCTTCACGTTTGTTGCTTCAGCATATCACTAATCCATGCTTCAATAGATGTTTTTTACTTAGAAATCCTGCTGACAAGTTAACAATCTTGTTCTAATAAACTGGCATTCCAGTATGCATTTACATACCATGTTCTAGGAACCCTGCTTGCATTTGTATGAACACGCCTAGTTCCATTAAATAAGTCACTGATCGGAAAAGGTATAGAAAAATCGTCTCTCATATAATTGTCATACTTCTAAATAAAAACTGGTACAAATTCCCCTTTTTAAGTCCGTGTCACTTAGAACAATATGTTTGTAGGTTAAACAATTTCAAAATTGTTAGACATCTCCTGTAATTGTGATCGCATGCAGTCTCACGCCTAGGCAAGCCTTAGGTAATTAATCTCTATAAACTGGAAATTGTGTGTTGATTATGTTTACTGCTTAAAGTCCTACATGTCTTAAAATCAGTAGGCAAACTGATTAGGACCCTGCCATTACATAATGACACAGTGTTTCATGTTCTGCATATTAATATTCACTTAGATATCCTGTCTTAGGATCCTTTCTTCTAATAAAACTGCCTTTTTCTGTGTTTTGAGACGTGCTGTTTACTTGCATTATGTGTGGAGGTGAATCTGATCCTCTTAACTGTTGTTGTCACTTATGTGCTAGTCCTACTTGTTCTTTCTTGTCTCCTAGTTTTCCCTTTTTCAAAATCCATAGGCATTTGTCTAGAACTGCCAGTATATTAGAGGTCCTAAACTCCTCCGGGACCACGAAGAAGTGACGGGTAACCGCACGCTTAGACCTCGTTAAACAAAACTCGCTTAATAATCGCTAAGGGATGGGACAATGGGTAGATAAGGATATGATGACCTGTATGCTAATGCAACGTGTAGCCCCTCATTGAGGAGTGATTACCGGGCATTGTACATATGTGATCCTATAGGATAAACACTTAGGACCTCCCTTATCCTTTACATATGTGTGCTTGGACTGCTAATCTATTAAAACCTTTATTTGCTTACATATGTGTTCTTAGACTGTTTACTTGCTACTTGAATGAATTCACAATGTTGTTTTGCCGGGACCCACAGTTGTGGACTTTGAGGGGTGCCTAACACCTTCCCCTTGAAGTAATTTCAAGCCCTTACCCAATCTTTGGTTATGGATTTATTGTTATGAATTAACCTTAATAGTTTCCCTAACACACCTTAATTCTTTAGGTGGCGACTCTTCGAGCTCGTTATACCCCTTTCCCAAAAGGAAACGAGTTGTCCCAATAATGTCGAAAACCCTTTTCGAAAGGAGATGGAAAAAGGGGGCCGCGATAGAGATTGGACAAGTTCACCAAGCTCTTTCCAGTTCATTTCAATGGTGCTACCTCAGAGGATCCCCAGGAGTATCCTGACAACTTTCATGAGGTTCTTCGGAACATGGGTATAGTGGAGACCAATGGGGTCAATGTTGCTGCATTTTAGATGACTGGTTCCTCCAAGAAATGGTGGGGAGATTATTTATTGACCAATGCAGCGTGGTCGCCTGCTATTACTTGAGACCAGTTCTCTCATCTCTTTCTAGATAAGTTTCTCCCTATCACATTGAAAGAGGAGCATCACCATCAGTTCGAGTGTCTTCAGCAGGGCAGTATGACTGTTTCTCATATTGAGACCCGTTTTTTAGATTTTGCCCGTCATGATATTCTTTTACTTCCTACCGAGAGAGAGAGAGAGAGAGAGGGTAAGGAGGTTTATTGAGGGAGTTATTTAGCCTGTCAAGTTGCAGATGGCTAAGGAGACTGGGATTGAGATTTCTTTTCAGGAGGCTGCCTGATAAGAGACCTCGTCATTCCGGTGGATTCAACGGTACCTCATCTGGAGCAGGGGTACTTTTGGTAGAGTCCATCCTCCCAGGCCATTTCATTAAGCACTTTAGGCATCCCACGGTGCTCCAGGTGTTCGTGGCCCTCATATGCCTTATTCTGACCAGCTAGCCTACAATGCACCACCAGCTCCTATCAGTGCACCTCCACTATAGAGTTTTCAAGGTGGTTACTCAGGTCGACATGGTTAGTTTCACAGCCAGCAGTAACAGCAGGCGAGGTCTTGTTATAATTGTGGTGACCTGAGGCACATTTCTAGATTTTGCCCTCGTGCATCGAGAAGTTCACAAAATCAGAGTTCTCGTGCCATGGTCCCAGCACCGGGTGCTGCACCACCTGCCCAGCCAGCTAGAGGTAGGGGTCAGGTAGCCAGAGGTAGGGGTCCGACCATTAGAGGTGGAGGTCAGGCAGCTAGAGGTGGAGGCCAGCCAGCCAATGGCCGTCCTAGAGATGTAGTTCAGAGTGGTGGGGCCCAGCCTCGATGCTATGCATTTCCAGCCAGGCCTAAGGCTGGGTCATCTGACGCTGTTATCGTAGGTACTATTTCAGTTTTGAGTAAAGATGCTTCAGTTCTATTTAATCTGGGGTCTACTTACTCCTATATGTCATCTTATTTTGCTTCATATTTGGTTGTGCCCCATGATTCTTTGAGTGCCCTTGTATATGTGTCCACACCTGTGGGGAATGCTATTATTGTAGATCGTGTTTGTCGTTCGTGTGTGGTCACTATTGGGAGTCTTGAGACTAGTGTAGATCTTATACTCCTCGATATGGTTGATTTTGATGTTATATTGAGTATGGATTGGTTGTCACATTATCACGTTATATTGGACTGTCACGCCAAGATGGTGACCTTAGCCTTGCCGGGATTGCCTCGATTAGAGTGGAGAAGTACCCTTGGCTATTCTACCAGCATGGTTATCTCTTATATGAAGGCTTGGCATATGGTCGAGAATGGGTGTTTAGCCTATTTGGCTTATGTCCATGATTCTAGTGCAAAGGTTCCTTCTATGGATTCTGTGCCAATTGTTCGTGAGTTTTCAAAGGTATTTCCTGCAGACCTGCCGGGGATGCCACCCGACAGGAATATTGATTTTTATATTGATTTGTCTCCGGGCACTCATCACATTTCCATTCTGCCATACCGTATGGCCCCGCCATAGTTGAAGGAATTGAAGGAACAGTTGTAGGATTTACTTGATAAGGGCTTCATTAGACCTAGCGTCTCGTCCTGTGGTGCACTAGTGTTGTTTGTGAAGAAGAAGGGTGGATCGATGAGGATATGCATAGATTACCGGCAGTTGAACAAAGTCACCATCAAGAACAAGTACCCATTGCCAAGGATTGATGACTTATTTGATCAGCTTCAGGGTGCCCAGCTATTTTCGAAGAGTGATTTGAGATATGGATACCATCAGTTGAGGATTAGGGCATCCGATGTCCCTAAGACAACTTTTCGAACTCGATACGGGCATTATGAATTTCTGGTGATGTCTTTTGGGTTGACAAATGCCCCAGCAACGTTCATGGGTATGATGAACCGAGTGTTCAAGTCTTATTTGGACTCTTTTGTGATTCTGTTTATTGACGATATCTAGATTTACTCCCACAGTCGAGAGGAGAACGAGCAACATCTTAGGATTGTGCTTCAGACTCTGAGAGATAACCAATTGTATGCTAAATTTTCAAAGTGCGAGTTTTTGTTTGATTCAGTCAATTTATTGGGCCACATTGTACCACCATAGGGCATTCAGGTAGATCCTAAGAAGATTGAGGCAGTTCAGAACTGGCCTAGACCCACTTCAGCTACAGAGATAAGGAGTTTCTTGGGTTTGGCAGGCTGTTACAGTCGAATTGTGGAGGGGTTTTCATCTATAGCAGCCCCATTGACCAGGTTAACCCAGAAGGGTACCCCATCCAGATGGTCAGACGAGTGTGAGTCGGGCTTTCAGAAGCTCAAGACAACTTTGACTACAACGTCGGTGTTGGTGTTGCCCACAGGTTCAAGGTCTTATACGATCTATTGTGATTCATCCCGTGTTAGGCTCGGTGCAGTATTGATGCAGGATGGAAGGGTGATTGCATATGCATCAAATTAGTTGAAGGTTCATGAGAAGAATTACCATGTCCATGACTTAGAGTTGGCAACCATTGTTCATGCGCTGAATATTTGGAGGCACTATCTTTATGACGTGTCGTGTGAGGTTTTCACTAATCATCGGAGCCTTCAGTATTTTTTCAAGCAAAAGGATCTCAATTTGAGGTAGAGGAGGTGGTTGTAGATATGGAAATACTATGATATCACCATCTTGTATCATCCCGCGAAGGCCAATATAGTGGCCGACGCATTGAGTAGGAAGTTAGTGAGTATGGGCAACCTTGTGTTCATTCCAGTCGATGAGAGGCCGCTAGCATCAGATGTTTAGACTTTGGCCAACCGGTTTGTGAGGTTGGATATTTCAGAGCCCGCCATGTTCTAGCTTACACAATCGCTCGGTCTTCCTTGTTTGAGCGCATCAGATATCAGCAGTATGACGACCCTCATTTGTTGGTCCTTAGGGACACAGTGCGGCACGATGGTGACAAGCAGGTTACTGTTGGAGATGACGGAGTCTTGAGGATGCATGGTCGTGTTTGTGTGCCTAATGTTAATGAACTTCGTGAGTTGATTCTTGAGAAGGCCCATAGTTCCTGGTATTCTATTCATCTTGGCGCCGCAAAGATGTATCAAACTTGCGACAACATTATTGGTGGATGAGGATGAAGAAGGATATAGTTTACTATGTAGCTCGGTGTCTAAATTGTCAACAGGTCAAGTATGAGCATCAGAGACCTGGTGGTTTGCTTTATAAAATAGAGATTCCTGAGTGGAAGTGAGAGTGTATCACTATGGACTTTGGTGTTGAACTTAGAGGAAGTTTGATGTAGTTTGGGTCATTGTGGACAGGATGACGAAGTCAGCGCATTTCATTCCTGTGGTAGTTACTATTCTTCGGAGCGGTTGGCAGAGATTTAAATCCGCGAGATCGTCCATCTTCACGGCGTGCCCTTGTCTATCATATCTGATCGAGGTAGGCACTTCACCTCGCCCTTCTGGAGGGCAGTACAACATGATTTGGGTACGCGGATTGAGTTGAGCATAACATTTCATCGTTTGTTCGAGTGCAATATTCAGATTTTAGAGGATATGCTTCATGCATGTGTTATAGACTTCGGAGGATCGTGGGATCAGTTCTTTCCCCTTGCAGAGTTTGCTAAAACAACAGCTACTAGTCGAGCATTTCAATGGCTCCCTATGAGGCATTATACGTTAGGCAGTGTCAGTCGCTATTTGGGTGGTTTGAGCCGAGAGAGGCTCTGTTGTTAGGTACATATCTAGTACAGGATGCCTTGGATAAGGTCAAGATTATTCAAAATTGACTTCGCACAGCTCAATCCAGGCAAAAGAGTTATGCCGAATGTAAAGTTTGTGATGTTGCATTCATGGTCAGTGAGAGAGTGTTGCACCGGAAATCACCAATGAAAAGTGTCATGAGGTTCAGAAAGAAGGGCAAGTTGAGCCCTAGGTATATCAGACCTTTTAAGATTCTCGAGAGAGTGGTAGAGTTGTCTTATAAGCTTGCATTGCCTCCGGGGTTATCATCAGTTCATCCGGTATTCCATGTGTCCATGCTCCAAAATTATCACGGCGATCCGTCCCACATGTTAGATTTCAGCTCTGTCCAGTTGGACAAGGATTTGACTTATGAGGAGGAGCTGGTGGCCATTCTAGCCCGGTAAGTTTGTTAGTTGAGGTCGAATAATTATCCTTTAGTCCGAGTACAGTGGAGAGGTCAACCTGTCGAGGCAGCTACTTGGGAGTCCGAGTCAGACATGGGAGTAGATATCCCCACCTATTCACTAGTTTAGGTACTTTTCTATGTCCGTTCGAGGACGAACATTTGTTTTAGAGGTGGAGAATGTGATGACTCGATAGGTCATATCATGTTTTGAAACATAATTCTATGATCCGAAACCTTTAAAATCATGTTTTAGCCTTTTTCAATTTGTATGCGCAGTCCAGGCATTTTTCCAGAAAGCTTTTATGTTAAAAACTGACAAAAATAAGAAATTCTGCCTAAAAACTTCATTTGAGTTGACTTCAATCAATTTTTTTAGTAAGCGGACCCGAATTCATATTTTTACGGTCTCGGTGGGTTCGTATCGTGAGGGTGTGTGCCCAAAATTGAAATCGGAAGTCCCTAGCTCGAGATATCAAACTTTGTCGAAATTTGATAAATAAAGGCTAAATGAATTGGAAATGTTTGACCAAAGTTTGACTTTTTGGATAAAGGGTCTATATTTTGTTCGAGAACCCGACATAGGTCCAATACCACATTTATGACTTATCTATGAAATTTGGTGATTAACAGTGTTGGTTTGACGCGATTCAGACGTCCGGTTATGAAAAGAAATTTGAAAGCTTTCTTAAAAATCTAATTTGATTTGGTGTTGAATTCGTAGTTTTAGGTGTTATTTTGGTGTTTTGATCGCACGAGCAAGTTCATATGATATTTTTAGACTAGTGTGCACTTTTGGTTTAGAGCCTCGAGGGCTCGAGTGAGCTTCGGACAGGCTACGGTGTGATTTGAACTTAAAACTTTTGCTGGTATGCTTCAGTTCTTGTTGCATGCCTCTGATCTTGCAATTGCAAGATCCGGCTTCGCATTTGCGACCACTGTTGGGTTCACATTTGCGACCTACTCATCGCATTTGTGAAGAGTAGTTGTGGAGGCCAATGTTCGCATTTGCGAACAATTTCTCGCAATTGCGATGAGAGCTGGGGAGGGGCACTCTTCGCATTTGCAATCACCTGGTCGCATTTGTGATCTTGCCTATGTTCGCTTTTGCGAACTATACTTCGCATTTGGGAAAAGTGCAGAAGTGTGAAGGGGTTCGCATTTGGGATTCTTCCTTCACATTTGCGTGCGAAGCCCAGGTCACATTTGCGACATCTGTAGCTGGGTAAATAAGACTTAGACGAGAGTTTTCTCCTATTCTTCAAATTTTCAAAACCTAAAACAGAAGAGGCGATTTTCCAAAGAACTTTTCTTCCCCAAATCATTGGTAAGTGATCTTAAACTAATTTCTTCCATTCTTTCACTACTTTTCTTAAGATTTTAACCTAAAATATAAGGTTTTTCATGGTGGAATTGAGGGTTTTTGGGTAGAAGCTAAGGATTTGGTAAATTGGGGATTCAAACCACAAATTGAGGTCATATTCCAAAACAAATTACATAACCGGGATCGGGAGTTAATGGGTAATCAGATTTTGGTCCGAATTTTGGGTTTGGACCAAGCAGACCAGGGTGTTGACTTTTTTTGACTTTCTCAAAAATGACCTAAATTGAATTCTTTACAATCGTGGGTAGTTCATAAGGCTTTATTTAAATTTTTTTGTTGGTAATTTGCTAGATTCTACTGGTTTGGAGGCTTGTTTGAAAGGAAAAGTCGTGGTTGAGCTTTGAGTTTGGTTGTTGGAGAGGGGTAAGTGTCGTGGTTAACCTTGACTTGAGGGATTATGACTTGTTTGTCTATTTTCTACATGTTTTGTCATGGGCGGCTTTCCAGCCATGCCCCATGACCCCTTGGACGCGCCCCGTGGCATCCTAGCAAGCCTCCCAACGCCTAGCACCACGGACGGCATCATGGTCTTGTCCGCGCCAAGTGACAAGCGTGCATGTGCCTATGTCGCCCCACCGATTTCCCTCGCTAGCACCCAGCCACAAGCAGCTGCCAATAGACAATGCCGCACGCGCAGATCGTGAAGCCTGAGACAAAGTTGCTGACAACGAACCTTTTTTTACCTCTGTAGAAAACTAAGTCCTTTTTCCTTGTATTACTAGAGTAGTTTTATTCCATGTACTTTTATTATGTTTCTCTAGCGTAGTTTTGTCTATTCCTGTAACGTTGGTTTATTTTTTTTAAGCATTATTAGGGGGATCAAGCAATCAAAAACTTTCTCGCAAGCAATTCTCTGTATTGGTGTCTCTCTCCCTAGACACCGCCGTTTCCTTCTTTTGTAATAGCTTTCATTAATGCAATCAAGCTTTTATTCAATTCTCATTACTGTTCTCTCAATTGTGTGCATTGGTTTTCCCGCACGGCACTGACAATATCGTCTAGTGTGCGGAGAGGACCTCACTCGGCAAACAACAACCACCCTGACATCGGTTTCTTAGCCTTACGTCGCCCTTCCAAAGAATCTCAGGAAGGCACCGCGTAAGCTCGACATCGAACGAGGGAACACATTGCCATTACCACCATTTATGATCATGGTGAATCATGGGGACCGCATTGCGGCCCTTCAAGAAATGGTTGACGTATTACGACCCATTGTAAATATGGTGCATGAGCTACAAACCAGCCTAGTGCAAAGGTTGGATGACCTGGACCACAGAATGATCCAGGCCGAAGTTGACATAGAAAACATCAGTCGCGACTCTGAAGGAGTCCGACAAATGGCAGCTACTGAGGCAGCAAAAATTTTTGGTAAATTCGAGGACCTCCGACAGGAGCGTACCGAGGATTTAGCCTACAGGGCACAAGAGGCAGACAGGGTACTGCCATGCAGCAAACTATAGACAACTTGACAGGCCAGCTCAATGTTGTCAATGCTGCTTCGAGGAGGTGGAAATCAAATCGAGGGTGATGTGAACCTCGCCACCATGGCACAAAAACTGAAAATTCCTAAGCCAAAGCCATACAGTGGAGCTCGGAATGCTAAATAAGTGGAGAATTTCATCTTCGACATCGAGCAATACTTCGATGCCGTGAGAGGCTTAGAAGAAACGAAGAAGGTAGCAACTGCTGCCATGTATCTTCAGGGTGATGCTAAGCTCTGGTGGCGAGTGAAGTACGAAGCCATCAGGGCCGGTGAAGATGCTTTGGATACATGGGAAGAACTGAAGGCATCCATACACCTACAGTTCTTTCCCGAGAATGTTGAGTATAATGCAAGGAGGAAACTACGGGAGCTTAGACAGACCAGATCAGTGCGGGACTACGTGCGAGAATTCTCCACGCTCATCCTGAACATCCATGACATGGGGGACAAAGACAAACTCTTCACATTCCTGGAAGGGTTGAAACCTTATGCCCGCATGGAGCTGCAAAGACAACGGGTAGATACCTTACCCAAGGCGATCCAAGCAGCGGAATGCCTTGGGGACTACCAAGTGGAAACTCGGAAAGATAGGCCTCCACCACCTGTCTGAGCGGGATACAAAGGAGGCCAGCCTTACAATGGTGGCCCTAGCAGAAGTGGGGGAGATCGGAGTGCACCCAAAGCTAAGGCTCCTTCCGCAGGCAGCAACAGTGTTGTATCAAACAACAATGACCAGGGGAGAAATCCCACCTCAGGATGACGTCATTGCGGAAGACCGCATTGGAATAATGAATGTACACATCCACAGATGAATTCCCATCAAGCTTATGATGAGGAGACAGATGATGAAGCAGATGATGATGAACAGACCGAAGCAGTCGGTGCCTTCAATGCAATTGTTGGTTCTGTTTCGGAGGCATTAGCGGGAACCAGTGCTGGTATCCGCAAGAAGAAGGACCCCCCACCCAATTTCCAAGAAGGGGAAAAAGATGACGAATAAAGGGACTCCTCCTAATCAAGAGAGGACCTTGATGTTCGTTGAACTGAGGGTAAACGGCAAACCCATTCGAGCGATGATAGATACAGATGCTATTCATAACTACTTTGCCCCAACTCAAGTGGAGCGTCTTGGGATAATTGTGGGAAAGGGCCGGGTCATGTCAAGGCTATCAACTCACCTCCTCAGCCAGTGGGTGGAATAGAAAAAGAAGTACTGGTGAAGATTGTGCCTTATGAAGGAAGTTCACCTTGCGCGTGGTGATCATATATGACTTTGAGGTGATAGTGGGACTGGAATTCTTGAGGCAGACCAATACCATGCCCATACCATATGCGGACATGCTTCTGATGATGGGAGTAAACCGGGCCACACCCTGTATTATTCCATGCATATCCATGAAGATGTTCTCAGCGGCCTACATTTCCGGCTACCCTATGTATTGAAGAGTTAGAATGCTCATCGGGACCACTTCCTACACCCGTAAAGGAGCTACTACTGGAAGTCGAAGATGTCATGCCACGGGATATGCCGAAGCGATTTCCGCCTAGGCGCACTGTGGACCATGAGATTGAGTTGGTGCCGGGTGTGAAGGCACCTGCCCGGGCGCCTTGGAGAATATCACAACCCAAACTTACCGAGCTCCGGAGACAATTGACGGAAATGCTAGACACAGGGATCATTGTACCCTCTAAGTCCTCATATGGGTCCCCTGTGCTTTTCCAGAAGAAACATGATGGTAGTCTACGCCTCTACGTGGATTATCGGGCGCTAAACAAAATTACTGTGATAACAAGTATCCTATTCCGCTCATGGAAGACTTGTTCGACAGATTAGGGAGTGATACGATGTTCACAAAAATTGACCTGAAGATAGGGTATTGGCAGGTCCGGATTGTTGAGGGTGATGAACACAAGATGACTTGTATGACAAGATATGGGTCGTTCGACTTCCTAGTTATGTCGTTTGGCTTGACTAATGCCCCAACCACATTTTTCACCCTGATGAACCAGGTCTTCCGAGAGTACATTGATGAATTCGTGGTGGTCTATTTGGATGATATTGTGGTTTATATCCAGACACTGGAAGAACACCTAGAGAACTTGCGGAAGGTCTTAGCCCTGTTACGGGAGCATGAGTTGTACGCAAAGCTATCCAAGTGCTCTTTTGCTAAAAAATAGATCGACTTCCTCGAGCATGTCATTGAGGAAGGGCGGATCAAGATGGACCAGCAAAAGATCCAAGCTATCACAGATTGGCCGCCACCAAAGGATATCCATGCCTTGAGGGCATTCATTGGCCTATGCAATTTCTATCGGCAATTTGTGAAGAACTAATCCCTCATCGCAGTACCATTAACTGAACTCCTCAAGAAGGTCACGCCTTGGGATTGGGGTCCTAGGCGAGCGGAGGCCTTCAATTCATTCAAAGCGCCTATGTCTAGTAGCCCTGTCTTGGCCCTTCCTAACTTGGCCAAGCCCTTCAAGTTACAAACAGATGCTTTCAGCTATGCTCTTGCGGGGTCTTACTACAAGTCGAGCATCCCGTAGCATACGAGAGCCGGAAGCTTAAGGATGCAGAGCGGCGCTATGCTGCCCACGAGAAAGAATTATTGGCTGTCGTTCATTGCTTACGCCTTTGGAGGCATTATCTTCTTGTATCACTTTTCGTGGTCAAGACAGACAACATAATTGTTAGTCATTTCATGACCCAGCCGAAGCTGAATGGCCGACAGGCCCAATGACAAGAACTCCTAGCAGAATTTAACTTCAACCTGGAGTACCAAAGTGGGAAGTCTAATCAGCACTCAGTCGCAGAGCGGACCTAGCATCGGTGTGCCTACTCGCCACCCTAAGGGGGAGCGAAATAGCCACCACTATTAAAGACCAGATACAAGATCTACTCATCAAGGATCCCACTGCACAGTATTTGGTTGATCTAGTAGGACAGGGCAAGAATCGTCAGTTCTATATGGAGGATGGTTTCCTGAAGGTAAAAAGAAGCCACCTTTATGTTCCAAAAGGAGGGTATTTGAGAAGAACTATCTTAGCAGAATGTCATGAAACTCTGTGGGCCGGCCATCCCGACGAAGAATGCACCATGGAATTGCTTCGCCGTGCATATTCATGGCCCAAAATGGCCGACGATGTCGCGTAGTGTGTGAGGACTTGTCTATTATGCCAGAAGGACAAGTCCGGCTGCTTGACACAAGCGGGACTCTTGGAACCTCTAGCTGTTCCAAAGAGACTTTGGGTGGTCACGCTCAACTATGTCTTGTAGAAGACTAAGCGGGCGTTGCAAATATAATCCTGGGGTATTATGCCCAGAGTCGATCCCACAGGGAATTGACGTATCAAGCAGGCTGTTTAAATTAGTACTCAGCTGTCACCTGATGTTATTTAAATTACTAATACTAAAGATTAAAAGTAAAGATTAACTATGCTAAGGTATAAACAATTGTAATAAAAATCTAAGGTTATGGTTTCCCCCGCTGGTGAACTTACTTCTCGGATACTTCGTATAGCTTGATTAGTTATCTCTATCAATCATGAACACTCTATCTACCATAAATCTCTCTCAAGTAATTATGATAATTTACTAGACGCACTCTCTCAAGTTACGCTAGCTAGATTGCATTACAGTTCACTTAGATTGCACCCGAAGTATCGTTATCTCTAATCCAACCTCTAAACCCTCGGTTATGACTTTCGTCTATACTCTGGGAGTGGTGTTGTTCAAACAATTACCTAAATATGCACTCTCTCTCAAGTAGATACATAATAAATAGGCACAGCTAATTGAGGGCCCTTCAATCAACTACAACAAGAACATAGTTGAACAAATAGAGTTTAATCAACCAACCAAAACTATATTAATCTCACAATAAGTTTATTCCCCAACGGGTTCCACACGAAATTAGCTAAACAAATTCATAAGAATAAAATCTAAAACAACTAACATAATTAAACTACAAAGTAAGGAAGAAAATATGTACAAAGTTGATGTTTTGCCTTGGATCCACACTAATCTTGAATCTCTGTGTATCCCTGTGAATCTCCCCCCTTGTAGTTGTGTTTTAGGAGTCTATTTATAGGTTTTGGGTGAACCCTAATCGTGTAGGAGACTTCTATTTCAATTAGAAAACACTTAAACCCGTCAAAACTCGATTTCTGGCCGACTGGGGACCCTGGCGTGTGGACCCAAACGCCTGGCTAACGCCAGGCCAGGGCTGGCGTTTCAGCCCAAACGCCTGGCTAATGCCAGGTATGGTCAGGCTGTTTGGCTCTGTCGCCCGGCTATCGCCCTGGTGTCTCCTTTCGCGTATTTTTCAACGTATTTGCATCCTTTTAGCTCCGTTTCCATCTCCACTTCACCTACACATGAAATAAAATCCATTAAGCACATAACAAGTGTAATTTTATCATTAATGCACATAAAATGTAAGGTATATCACATGTTAAACTATGCAATTTAGTCTTGCATCAAGACCCCCACACTTAAACCTTTGCTCGTCCTCGAGCAATCAAACTACACTCAAGTACACAACTTTAT